>JAGFZM010000402.1:138802-161512 GCA_017657215.1 Limnothrissa miodon | reverse complement strand
ATTCTACCACACTACCAATGAGTATCATTCTACCACACTACCAATGAGTATTATTCTACCACACTACCAATGTGTATTATGCCTATTTATCCAAAGTGAAATTGAACTAAAACATTAACTCACAGTTGGGGTGCTCGTACAGATTACTTCCTTTTCTTTTTAGTGATTCAGTGGTTTGAGTGTACATTTCAGCGATGTTTTTTTCCATCTCTTTGTCCATCCTGCTCCATTCCTGGTCCAAGAACCACACCAGGTGAGCAGTAGTTTCCTCTGGTTCTCCAGCTCTCTGTTCAACCTCACATTGGCGAGTATCTTCATGAAGACTGAAGAAGCTGTTCCCAACCACCATCTCTTCAACCTTTTCCAGCAGCTCTTTCACTTGTGATCTTTCTCCACTTGGGTCCGTACCAAAGACATGATATCGGTTTCCACACTTTTCCACAAGCCACTGCAGAGATCTTCCCTCATGCTCAATGTGCTCCTCAATAGTCGTGTCTCCCAGAAGATCTCCAGATGTAAACAGCACAATAGTATATCTCCACACCTGTCCACCAAACATCTTCATGTTGTCTTCAGTGATTCTTCTCTGCTCCTCCCTGAAAGTGGTATCAACAGGGATGACCAACAGGATGGCATGAGGGATTTTATTATCGAGTGTCAGACTTCTTCTCAGCTCTGCTTTCACCCAGTCTGGAGTGAACTGGGCTGAGAAATATTTCCACCAACCTGGGGTGTCCACTATTGTGACATTCTTTCCAGCAACTTCTCCAGATTTCCTCTCTGCATGATTGGTTCTTCTCAGACCAACGATCTCCTTAATGCCCAGGATGGTATTCATTGCAGTGCTCTTTCCAGAGCACACATAGCCAAGTAGAAGGATCCGTAATTCTGACATTGAGAAGACCTGAGCTGAAAAAACAAAAGCACATTTTGAGAATGTCGCAAACAAAGTGTAGGAAAACTGTAATAAGGTCCTAAAGGATAAGTCAATGGTCACCTACCATGTTCCTGAAGCATTTCCCTCTGATCCTTCACCATTTGGCATCTTGCCTTAACATTCTCCAGATGTACTTCCCTTGTCTTTTCATATGCCTGTAATGTTCTCTTGTCATACTGAAAAATGCCACCACAGTGCTTTGCCACAATAGCATCTATCTTCTCCAGCAGTTGTTTTATCTGATGACAATCTGAAGGGCTCTCATTCTCAAGAATATGATATCTATGACAACATTTGTCTAATATCCACCTAAAGGCTTCACCCTTTTCCTCAATATGCTGCTCAACATTTTTAGTTGTGAGATATTCTCCTCTAGTAAGCACCACTATGGTGTATTCCCAAACTTCCTCTCCAAAGAGACCTAAGTGTTCTTCTGTGGACCTCCTAATCTGTTCTGTAAATGGAGCATCAGTTCCAATCACCAACAGAAATGCATGAGGCCCTGGCAGACACTTGGACAAACTAAACACAAGTTTCTGCCTGATAACCTTTGCTGTGTCCACCAATGGAAAATTTCTCCACCACCCTGGAGTGTCAATGAAGGTAAGATTCCTGCCTTGAAATGCACCCTGTCTCTTCACACAGGAGGTTGTTCGTCTCACAACCTCCCGATCTCTCTGATTAAGGACGGTGTTAATCACTGATGTTTTGCCAGACTGGTTTCCACCCAACACTATCACCTGCAAATCTGAAAGAATAAAATTTGGTTAACATATTCTCTGACCCTTTGTAGCCGAGGGTTTTTGTAAATTGATATCTGAATTGCTGATATTCAACCATTTATTCTTTAAGTAAAAAAGGCACATGCACACAGCTATTATCCAGGTTACATACAGTATATTCTGCTGTTTTATTTAAGTGTTAAAAAACATTTAGGGGATGCGGTTGGCTTAGGTGCCATATCATAAGTCTAACCCGAGGTCATTTCCCGATCCTACCCCATCTTTCTCTCCCACTCATTTCCTGTTGTTTCTTCACTGTCCTATCAAATTAAAGGCTAAAAAGCCCAAAAATATCTTAAAAAAAAAAAAAAAACTAAAATGGTTTTCTTGGTTTTCTGCATCAACTAGTTATGAATGTGTACATATAATATCAGCTTGTTATTCAAAAAAAAAGTAGGAGTAAAGTGTAAGTAGAATATAAATTACATTACAAAAGTAGAGTATACATTACATTAGGCTACATATAAACCAGAAATAAGTTTAAAACACAATTTTATCAACCATTGTCTTTCGAATATTCCCAAGAATGCTGAGAATAGTGAGAATATTTTTTTATTATTAATGTACACTAAATTGTGTTAAATGATCGAGTTGTTACTAGCTTACCTTTTTTAGAAGGACTTTCTTCCAACATTGTCCACTTACTTTCTTTTCTCACTCTTTCAGCATTACACTTTTACAGGACCAGTTCTTACAGATGATCATAAATCCTTCTTCTCTGGCCTTGTGATCATGTGTGTTTATGAGGTTCTCAAGAGGTGTGTCTAAGAGAAACTGGTCAAGCCACATTTTATGCCAGGAAGCAATGTTTGATGAAGTGACTGAGATTCAGTGAAATCACATCATCAGTCCAGTGTGCATAACAGAAGGGAAGAAAGGGTCAAAATAAAGTGTAGGAGGTGTCTGTGACTGAGGGCTGCATAGAGATATGTAAGAGTTGTGTAACGTCGAATAGTCTGGCGAAATGTGTTCCATTTAATTCCACTGGTAAAGCCTAAAATGCTTTATCTTGTGTTCTAACCTACCTTTGATTCAGGTTCAGACTCAAGTGCCAAAGTTCTATTTATTGTATTTATTGTAGTTCTGTTTCCTTAAAACAACCTATGACATTCTTTGTGTGCTCACTGAGGATTCCTGAGCAGCACTTGATTGTCTTGTCCCTTATCAGCATTCCACATCCACAGCCACATCTTTATCCGGCCTACCCCTTGATGTCAACATGTTGCTTTATAGTTTATTATATTTCCCTCTAGTCACCACATGGCGTATCTCCAAACCTTCTATCCAAACAGTCCTAAGTGGTCTTCTATAGACCTCTTATTCTTCTCAGGTAAACACAGGTAAAAATTTGATGAAGTGTATTGCTGAGTATCATGAACAAACAACCCAGCAATTAACTGTATACAGTACAGTAGGTTTTATAGGCAAGCTCACATTACATTACTTACATTTGGCTTCTGTTTTGTCCCTTTCTATTGGTAAAATGTTGTATTTTTATAAACACTCAAACAGCACACACATAGAACAAAGCCATAAACCCACGTGTAATCTGAAGTTGCCACCCTTTTTAATAAATCCAATTACCTGTGGACTTCATTAGCCAAGCATTACAGAAGCCTATAACCCGGATACATATTCATACATCAGTCAAACCTCTAGACAGCACTAAAAGCATTTACAGAAGACTGACAGTAAACAATGCCATCTTCTGTATCTCGAGTCTCTTTTAGTCTCATTCATAATGTGCTCATCTAATCCTGGGTGTTGTTAACTAGTGCACCTCCCTACTTTAAAAGCATAATAAAGTGCTTGGTGTTGATGTAGACCTAAGCCTACCAAGAGGACACACCTTAAAGCAGCCTATAACAGCCCTTAGGCATTGGAGTCGGGCCACAACCTCTCTCTAGCTCCTGGCAAAGGGTCACAGTGTCACTCCTCCATTCAGCAAAGCAGCAGCATGGACAAGAAACTGACCTCCATTTTGGCTCTGATGTTGGGCATCTATCAGGCCCTGGCTCAAGTGGTAAGACCTGGAAAACTTTGCTTCTACACTACAAACTGTAACAAACTGAACTGAACTTACTTTTTTTACTGACTAGAAGACAGACACACTCTACTTTACACTGTGTAGTACCAGTCTGCGTTAAACTTTTTGTAGTCTGTGAAATTGTGATGGTTTGATATTTGCATACTGTTTTTTTTGTTTCACATTTGAATGTACGAGCATTGGCTGTCATTGAGATAGTGATCAGTCTCAAAATACCTCTGCACTCACTCCACAGGAACAGAATCCAGGAAAAGGTATTTCTTTTGTTTTTTTGTTTTTTTCCATGGACTCCCTTACAATAAGTATATTACCACATATACATGTACATGCATTATACACTGCTGGCTACCCTGACCAATTAATGATGATTGTTTTGTGTTCAATCTGCAGAATTAAGAGAGGTCACTGACATTTCCACAAAAATCCTGGAAGCAAACAAAGGTAGGTCATACACATCTACAAATACCTCTCTGCAAAGATGTCCAAACATCATTAGGGAAGAGAAAATAAAAAGCTCACCTACATGAAAATTGTCTCCAAAAAGAGATCTCCATGTTGCTGCTTGAGGGAGATATAGCCATGCCGCTAGGCAGGAACGCTATAAAGTGCACCTCTGTCCAGGACTGCAAGTGGAAGAAGTCTCCATCGGGATTAGTGGAGGTGCCCTACACTATTAGCAACTACTTTTGTAAGTTACACATCACAATAAAAAATACAAATATGTATCACAAAGATGAGTATGTATGTGAATGCCTGCTGTTGTGTTGAATGTGTGTTGGACAATGGGTGAATGAGGAGGCGTATGCATCACTATCATACTATAACTGTGGTTCACAAACCTTTAGCTGCTGTGCACCACCTCTTTGCCACAAGGGTACTCACTGCTTTCTATAACAATAAACATAGATATAAATAAATATAACTATTTCCACATTACCAAACTGTGAACACATATTACACATTTGCCAGTGTAGTGTCAATTGTAGGCAACTGTATACAGTTCAAGAATTTTATATTCCTGGTTCTTTTTATGCTAGAATTGATTCAAGTACCCCAAATAATATGTGTACGCCTATTCAACAACCACTGTATTGTATATTTGACATTGTACATTGTATATAATGTTGTATATATTTTTCCACTGGCCTTTACCATAGATGCCAGTGAAAAGGGCATTATTGAGAACGCAATGCAGGAGTTCCATGAGAAGACCTGTGTCCGCTTTGTCCCGCTTGCCAAACAACTACATTACCTCAGCATAGAGTCTAAAACTGGGTAAGCACAGTAGTGCAAAAATACTCTAGAGTACATGGCAGGTGCTAAATGTAGGATTTTTTTTGTTGTTTTGATTGTTGTGTGTGTGTGTGTGTGTGTGTGTGTGTGTGTGTATGTGTGTGAGTCTGTTCAACATGTTTCCATACCCCATAAATGCAGCTGGAACCAGATATTATAGACACTACTTTTTTTTCTTTACTGTTAAATCAGAGATTTTTTTTAAATCTGATTTGTGATCAGTAAAGTTAGGTCACGTTTTTTAGGCCTTCTTCATCCACACTTTCTTAGATCTTCCATAGGACTGGGATCAAAGCTTTGTGGTGGCCACTCCAATATCTCACTTTGTTTTCCTTATTGCAGATTTTATTACCAATTTGAAGTTGTACCTGGAGCTATTGTCTGTTTGGAAGACCCATTTGTGTCCAGACTTTACCTTTACGGCTTACGTCGTCTACAAATGTTGCTTGAAGTGTTTAGGCCACACCAATAAAATTAGTTGGTTCTCGGATTTTTTTAGGAAAAATATGGAGCGAGCGCGCGAAATAAAAATAACAAAAAAATGCTCTGAAGGTAAATTAGCGGTAAATTAGCACCGTGAGTAGCCTACAACATGAGCAAAGTTCTCATTCTCTTTCATTTCAATGCACTTGTCAAATATTTTTCTCTTCTGATCAAATATTCTCGTAATTGCAAACACTGAAGTGAAAAGCGTGATTTGATAAGTTTTTGACATCACATGAATGCAGAATGTTTTCAGTATTATAGCCATCAGCCACTGTGTTTTTTATGTTTGTGTGAGTTCGAATTCAATTTTATATTTATTTAATTTAGCATTTTTTTCAAGGTCCAACAAGTTTTATTGGTGTGGCCTTATTGTAGCGCGTGCAAATATCTGGTTTTAACTGTATTTGGCCTATTTTAAAAACATGCTTTCTGGTTTGTTGGTTTGGTTTCTTAAATCATTTAATTTTTGCTGCATTTAGGTTTTGAGTTGTTCAACTCAGCAAGTGTTTGTAGTTATTCACGTGTCATCTCCTGACACTTCTTTGAGTAACTACTCCCTCCCTCACGGGTAGCCAGGAACCTAGGTGTTATGATTGACGACCAGCTAACCTTCAATGACCATGTTGCTTCTGTTGCCCGGGCCTGCCGCTTTGCACTATTCAATATCAAAAAGATCAGACCATACCCAACTCAACAAGCCTCACAATTGCTGGTTCAAACTATAGTCCTCTCACGCCTTGACTACTGCAATGCCCCTCTGGCAGGACTTCCTGCCTGTGCCGTCAAGCCACTTCAGATGATCCAAAATGCTGTGGCGCGTCTCATCTGTCCGAAGAGGACACATGTCACCCCTCTGCTAATCAAGCTCCTCTGGTTGCCTCTGGCGGCTCGCATCAAATTCAAATCACTGATGCTGACTTACAAAGTGCTGCCCCTTTTTATCTAAGCGCTCTCATAAAGGCTCAGGCTACCCCCAGACAACTCCGGTCCTCCAATGACTGTCGACTGGCAGTCCCGGCACCTTGCCCAAGGCAATCCAGACTCTTCTCATGTGTCGTCCCACGCTGGTGGAATGACCTACCAAAAACAATCAGAACAGGGCCATCTCTGGAGGCCTTCAAAAAGCTCTTAAAGACCCAGCTATTCAGAGAACATCTTCTATCCAAGGATTCAAGGATTCAAGGAGTTTATTTGTCACATACATGAGTCACTAACGCAAAACATGCAGTGAAATTGCATTGAAGAGAAGATGGATAAAGGGAAAGAAGAAAACAAAATAAATAGCCATTGCCATTTAGCCACTGTACATAAATAGTTCATTCAAACAAACAGGACTCAGGATCCATGCAGAAGGCGAGCTAAGATGACTTTGAGGTCGTGGATTCGCAGCTGACGTCGGGACACAGGAGCGACACCAAGTAGGGGATGACATCGCGTCGGAGACCACTGGACAGCAGCCGATCTGCAGGCAGCGCCGCCCTCCTCCAAACACGGCCCTCCCGTGAGTTCCTGTCCTCCACTCCATAGGCAACCTCCGCAGCCCTCCACATCCAACACTCACGACGGGTCTCCGCCTGACCTCCTCCAAGCTCCGCAGACAAAGACGGCAGGGCAGACAGAGAAAACGACGGTCGATCGGAACGCATCATTCAAAGTAAACACACTCACTTCGCAAAAAAAAATGTCCAAAACCAACAAAGCTCCTCCAAATTCACAGAGACTCCGCCGAACCAAACAAAGAGACAACCACATTATCCTAGCACTAAAATGAACTGAAGCACTATCCCCTAGCACTATGCTCCTTAAGGTTTCTGCTATGTAGCTTGATTGTTATCCTCGTTTTGTAAGTTGCTTTGGATAAAAGCGTCTGCTAAATGCATAAATGTAAATGAACCATCTTTACCATCTTATATGCACAGGAAGGCTGGAGGCAAGGAAAACATGTGACTTATCAGTAACATTTGAATCTATTACATCCATCCAGTAACATTTGAATCGATTACATCCATAACATTTGAATCTATTACACCTTCCTCCCCCAACCCAACCCAATAATTTCAAGGCCCTTTTGTCCCTTTGTCCCCTCCTCTCTGGTGTTCCCTGTAATCTCCACAGGTGTTGGTCATCTGTTGGGCGGACCGGTGGTAAACAGGTAGTGTCCCTGAATGCATACAGCTGCCTTAACCTGGGGGTGGCACAGCACGAGCTTCTCCATTCCCTCGGCTTCTTCCATGAGCACACCCGCAGCGACCGGGACCAGTATGTTAGGATCAACTGGGAGAACATTTCAACAGGTTGGAAGATGTCCTTTAGACAGAGATGTTTTATTTTGTACTAAATTTATTGGGCTTTTTGCCTTTAAAATAGGTAGGACAGTGGAGTCAGAGAGAGAGAGAGAGAAGAGAGAGAGAGAAGAGAGAGCGAAGAGAGAGAAAGAGAGAGAGAATGAGATCTCTCTCATGGTGCCCCCAGACATAGAAATTTGAAAGTTGGTCTATACATGGCAGTATTCAACTGGAAAGCCAAACCTCATATATATATTTGCCATTTTGAGAACATTATTAAACACACTCACGATGCCATTCTCTATTTAAAAGGTGCCTCCAACAACTTTGTTAAGCAGGACACAAATAACCTGAATACAAAGTATGACTATGGCTCAGTCATGCATTATGGCAGGTAAGACAAAGCATCACTTGGCATCACAAGTGTACTTACTAGTCAGTAGCTGGCTCACCGACTCTACACACACAAACTTTTAACATTTTTTTGTTATCATTTAATACAGAAATGCCTATTCGATATCCTATGGTAAGGACACCATCACCCCTATTCCTGACTCTAATGTAATGATTGGACTGAGGACAAGTATGTCAGATACTGACATTTTGAAGATCAACAGGCTTTATGAGTGCGGGATCTAAACTTGATGGCATATATTTATCTACTGCTTATGTCTGATATGATGGCGATATGCGTGTTATACACTGAATATTTTTGAATATCTTACCGTTTTGGAGATACTCTCTTCATGTGTCTAATGGTGCAGAAGGAAAAATGGAAATAATAAAAAACTTTTTAAGAGTGAAAATAATTTTCACATTCTGGCTTAAAATCACTCAAGTTAGATTGACTGCAATGATTTGTTTTCAATCCATTCACAAGAGGGCGCTGTAGACAACAGAAATATCACCACCACATAATGAAACTAGTTTTTGAGTCGGAAATACACATTACAAACCCTGCAAATGTTTTTTATTTTTTTCCTTAAAATCCAGAGCTGCAAGACAGTTAGAAGATGTCAGTTTTGGTATTTCAGTACTTTTTCTTAAGACAATGTCGACATTAAGTCTGCAACAACAGACACAGATTCTCTGATCACTGGCAGGGAAACTCCAGCAATGCCATCACTTAGGCAAAAAACAAACAAAACCAAAAATCGGAGAACTGAAAAGAAAGGAAGAGAACTCCATGCAGCTTGCAAGTACGGGGGAAAAAAAAAAAAAAAAACGCACCTGTTGCCCTAAAATGAAACAAGCGAGCAACTCATCACAGCAAGGTGCAGAGACCGTTTTACTAGATGTGCATGTGTGTGTGCGCGCGCGCAGAGAAGGATAAAGAGTGTAGCCATAGGTGTGTATGATGTACATGTTTAAAGTGTTTATGCCACGGTTGTGAAGCATAACCACCAGATGGTACCTTTTTATTGTTAGTGCTTAGAACAGTTTAGGGCAGACAGACAGGACTAACAAGGCCAGGATTGGTTTTAGATGGGCGAGATGTTTCTGAAGGACAAATCTGAGGAAAAGGTGGTAAACGGGCTGTTTGATCTTATTTAGGGCTGCTGATTGAGTTCTGATAGTTGGAGATACCAAGCTGAATTTTGAATTTTAAGGCTTTTATTTAGTGTAATAACAGAGATCCCCACTGACAATGCATTATAGACGAGTAGGGTAGAACTAATTAGATATCTTCCTTAAACTTGTGTGGCAAACCCTTAATTTCAGAAAATATATTTCTGTTCATATTACAACACATGGAGAATGTTTTCATTTGGATTTTAGACTTGATATTCTTAGATAGGAGTTAATTTACATACATTTCAGATGTCAAAATCTGAATACTGGACAGCCTACTGATATATACTGTTTTTTTTGGCAACACATTAACAAAAAAATTGAGGACTTTGCAGGGCAGGGAAGGCAATAATTTCTTAGAATCGTTATATTTCTAATGGCTTACAAAAAGTTAATTTCTGCCATATTATGAGTAAATCATGTGCGATGCTTTATGACCGAACCCATCAGAAAATATATTATGTTAGTCTGGTACTTCATGTGTGTGCTAATGACGAAGAGATTTCCAGTTGAATATAAGAAAACAAAATTTTTTACATGAATTTAAATTTCTACAGCTACAATATATGTAAATCAGTACATTATTCCACAGTAAAAAATGATAATTTACATATGTAAACATAAACTTTCACATCTTGTAATATGAAAGAATTGCATTTAAGTAATCCCAAAGAAAGTAATCAGCAAGGGAAGTTTCATGGACAGCCCATATTTGGGCCATACTCAGGTGAATAGGCCATAATTACCAATTATGTGCTGCCTATGAAGACCTATGGGATTAGGCCAATTAAGCTTAAAGGCTTAAGTTTAAAGTCAAAATTTAATGTGTCTGGAAATTATGTAAAGTAGGCTGTTTACCGACTTTTCCTCCGAAGTATTTGTCTGCAGAAGAATGTTTCTCATTCGAAAGGTCCTGGTCTATAACAGCATTGGCACAAGACAGACTGGCAGAGACAACGCGCTGTGATAAGTGAATGTGAATGAACGCGCGCGCACACACACACACACAGTGGTGTATTGTGACAAATAAGTTACAGAAAACTGCAGTGAAGTGAAAGGAGGAATAACGGGAGGGGGGCCTACAGGTGGACAACAGAAAAAGAGCGCGAGACAAGGAAACTTGCATTTGAGAAGGACATGTGAAGATTACTGACCGTAATAGAAGCCTACATTCTCTGCCAATAGCTCATTCTTTTCAATTCCTGTGGCTTAAGCCGTAATGAATATACATACACTGATGTATATACAATGAGTGCACACACGCGCACAACAAATAATTTTAAATGACGCTCTTGAGCCATGCTTGCTTACATTCTTTACTTGAGAGGCAAAAAAAATAAATAAATAAAAAAAAAAAAAAAAAAGGAGAGAGAAAACAAAAACAACAAAAACAAAATAAAAGTGAACCCTGTCCTTGAAAAGTGAACCCTGTCCATGAAACGGTAAAGGCCCTGAGACCACTCTTGTTAGTAGTCCAAGCCAATGAACAATCGAACAGAAGAGCCAACAAATGAACACAGAGAGGGAGGAGGGGAGAGATGTGGGGTCTGACAAAAACAAACACTGCAAAAAAAAAAAAAAAAAAAAACACCACACACACACACACACACACACCACACACACTTTCCTCTTCAACTCTTCCTCTCCCCTTGTTAATTGTCCTTCATCAGTGAAGAAATGGTGTGTAAGGGGTCTCTTTCAGTGTGTGTGTGTGTGTGTGTGTGTGTGATAGTTCTTCCCCTGTCCATCACACCCTCCCCTGGGTTGTTAGCTGGGTTCTGAGGGCTTGTTTAACTCCACCTTCACTCCCTTTTCTCCAGCACCTGGGGAGGGAAGGAGGGAGGAAGGAAGGAAAGAAAGAAAGAAAGAAAGAAAGAAAGAAATGAATGAATTGGGAAAAGAAACAGCTCAGTAAAAACACGGAGACAGCTACAGCTAATTTCTAAATAGACACATGAATGAATAGGCAGTTCATCATCACAGACGTCAACAATAATGCAAACTAACAAGACTAGTGGAAATTAGTGGAAGTGGCTATTTGACTGCGAACCAGACCAGATTACAATTTTATGACTTAAAATCATAAAGCAATTAACATGCTTTCCCAGGGTGTTCAAGAAAGCAACCACGAGTGCCCAGATAAGAAGAGTTGTTTGCACTCAAAACAGAATCAAGAATCTAATCTCAGCAGTGGGTGAACTAGCTGGGACTATAAAGAAAAGTCCAAGTTGATTTTTTCCAGGGTAAAGGGATTGACAAGAGACTCACTTTATATTCTTACACCCTTTCCTAAGTTCTGTGGGAGAATCGAATGGATCAGCTCGGAGTTGATTTCAAGCTCTAATGCTTAAGAGCCAGTGCTTTAGCAGGTGTGTCTTGTGTAGTAATAAAAGCCTGCTTGAGGACTCACCTGTGAGGTACTTCTCTTTAGCTCGAGCGCGCTCATCTGCATCAAAATACCAAACCGTGATGGCATACCTGCAGAGGCAAAAGGCCACTTGTTTAATCTATACATCTTCATACAAACACACACAGACATACACAAGTTACATAGAGATACAGTACACATACATACAGTACATATATAGACAGACAAACAGACAGACACACACAAAAAAAGTAACGTGAGTAAATGGAATTAATTAATTGGATGATACTTGAATAATGGTGCGGTGGGCAGGCAAGGTTCAGGAGATGGGTCTCATCAGTGTGACCACTGATATCTGGGTTGGTGTGAGGTAGCCCAATTACCACCCAAGAAGAACGATGTTGGGGGCTGGCTTACTGAGTAGACGGGTCTTATCAGCGTTACCACTGATAACGCCAAAACTTTAGCCTGCTATAACCAACAAAAACTAAACGTCATAGCGAGTAAACTTCTTAATTGAACAACAGAAATTCTTTTGGATTATAAATAGAAAATACACCAATGGAACATAATGGAAGTCTGATTGTCAAATAACAGAAGCATCAAAATGAGCAGTGTGTGTGTTTTTTTTTTTTTTTTTTTTTAAACATCGGATCATCGGATTTATCAGATAAATTCTCATATTACAAAAGCCATCATTCCACAATTCCATAATTCCATATGGCTTATTCAAGTGATCTATGATTTATCTAAACATACATTTTAATTGAAAAAGGAATTCAACCTGTAAGCCTGACGACCCAATAAAATTATAATTTAGGCATCATCTCAGCTATAATATATCCAGTTTTTATTTGCTTATCTTGAAATTAGGCTTTATAGGCCCAGGTTGCACTTGAAGTCTTACATTTCAGATTCAATTGGATTTATGATTCGTTTTTCTTTTTGAAAGTAACTAGTAACTTTTACTCAAAGTAATTTTTTAATTGGGTACTTTTACCCAGGTAGATTTTTAGATGAGTACTTTTACTTGAGTAGAATTTAAGCAAAGTAAAGATACGAAAATTGTAAAATGGCCACCGACCATTCCTGCAGTAGTGTCGGGTGCCCACATACAAAACACAAAAGTGATCTGGGTGTGGTAGCTTAGCCTGTCTCACGGACCTAGTGGTGTAGGCTGGCTGGACCTCATGGGGATTCCGTCGGTCGGACCAGAAGAAAAGAAGTCTGTCGAATTTGGGCTCAATATCTGCAAACTGTGCTTTGCCTTCTGGGAAAATCCGCAGCAGACCTCCATGTTCCTGCAAAGGAAGCCACAGTATTGTTGAGACCTCATGAGTGAGGAAATTAATAACAACAAGCCTGCCACTGACATTTAAAAAAAAAATAAGTACTCATGTTTTGCAAAATAAGAAGTTAACATGCTACTATGAGCTCCAACCAACCAGCCTGTGAAAAACTGTCTCCTACTGGAGATTTACTGATTCTCACTCTTCTTCTACAGTGTTTCTAGTGACCAATTATGTGCATTGCTGACCTCTACTGGTCTGGGGTGTACCCATCCCCATTTTGCACACAGGTTCCATTCACAATTTGATAATTGGTTAGGAAATGATTACCATACCATAGATATGGGATAGAAGGCTACATCGAGAAGTATAAAAATGATGTCTCTGCATTGTCACCTTGGACTACTCCTGTTAATGCAAGTCCCTGGGGAGAAAGCCCTCTGAGACTACTTTCTGATCACAGACTCAACCTGAAGCTTCAAATCTGTGATGAGCTCTATAGTGTGTCACTATGTTCTCAAAAAAGGCCCACACATTCCACAAGCTTAAATATTCCCGAACCACATTCAGTAGCTCATTTTACTAAAGAGGATGAATACAGCATCATCATAAGAGATCCTTCTGCGCTCATTCTACACATCTTTAAATTACTTACAGATTTCATGTCAATGCAGTTTACTTATATAAGGATGTTCTGATTTTATTATTTATATTTAATAAAACTGAATTAAAATATTGTTGCATTGCACACAATTAGCAATGACTAGCCGAAATGTAAGGTTTGACAAAAATTGAGTGTCAATATAATTTTGCGCACAAAGTTCATATAAAGAAACAATTGTGGCTGCATAGTGTGCAGGTGTGTGTAGGTATTGTGTTGCAGGACTAATTTGGGCCAATCATTGTTTGCATATTATTATTCTGCTTAGCAAACTTTTGGGACCATCTCCTAGTCCCTAGAAATCTGTACAAATTGTCCACCTCCAAAGCATCACGAAAGTGTAAAACCATCATTAATTGACAACATTATAAGAACACTACTTTTGTTATATACTTCACGACTGAGATGAACCTGTCTACATCGAATTCCTGCAAAAGGTGACTTAAAATGGGAGCAAAGGTTATACACATTCATTAGATAACATCATTTCTAACAAGGACTTTATACCTTGTTTCTTTATAAACGGATCCAACACAAGATTGAAGATGTGAAGATGTTAATACAGCAAAAGGTCTATGCCTGAAATGACACCACATCACCTAGACCTGTTCTATACCAATAAAACAGTGCCCCCGGTGGTGAGAGAGATGAAGCATGTTGCCTGAGTTTAGGTTAGTAAGTGATATGTATACAACCCCACAGCCAAAAAAAAGCCACACACACAGAAATAAACTTTAGCAGAGGGTTTCCTTAGCTTGACAGCTTCTGTTATCAACAAACCTTGTTGTCCTACAATGGCGAAAACCTGCATACGCGCACAAACACACATTTACAAACGGAATTTGACATACATACTTTCAAACAATTAACAGACATACTCTCACACGTGAAAACAAAGAGGAATGTCAAGGATGTGGGGGGAAAAAAATAAACAACTAGCAGCTGAATGCCTTTTCCTGCCCAAAGGCAAAGAAAAGGCTCCTAAAAATAACAAAGCTGTATGATCGACACACATTTACATAACTAAAACGAGACGGGTAGGTTTGCGTGAGACTCCCATGGTGTACCTATGCCCAAGGGGAGAGGTAGCAACAACAACAGTGTGACTGATCGCACACACACACACACACCGTTGCCACAGCCACTAGCAGCAAAAGTACAAGAGCACACTTCTATGATATACAATGCTGGCATCCGAGTAAGCATAGGAAGGGCAATCAGAATAAAGGGGATGTGCGGGTCTTATTGTGCAGTGTGTGCGCTGTGGGAGATATGTGAAGAGTCTATACACACACACACACACACACACACACACACACACACACACACACACAGCTGGTTCTGTATTGTTCTGAATCTATTTAAATCATTGGCCATTCTTTATTAGGGGGAATTTGAGCTTTCACCTCTTTCAGCAGTGCCCTGATATTGTCAATTATAAAATAATCAGACAAAATAAACCCAACACAAATCAGTTATGGGCTTAAAGAGGAACTAAGCAACTTTTGGTTACATTCCTCGAACGGTCACAAGATCTTTTCCTTGTCTATGCAGACATGGCTTTCACCTTTTCTTTCTGGCTCAGTCATGCTGAATCTCATTGTCTACAGCCATCACCATCCTGATTTATGCTGGATGCATATGCATAGTGATTGCCATAGTGGTTACCCCCAAATGAAGGTCTGCATAGTGATTGCATTTTAGGTGATATTTACTGTGAGCATGCATTATGAGTGAGTTATGTTAAAAGTTTTTTTTTTTTTTTTTTAAATTGAGGTAGCAATAAGGTTGAAACGCTTGTAATGCCCCAGAAATAAGATGACAGTGTCTTGATGTTTAAGAAGAGATCTTGGAAAAATATAGGAAAAACAAAGAGTGTGTATTTGAGAATGTTTACTACTTGAAATACATAAGCGTCAGTCTAGACAAAGTCAGTTTAGGAAAAAAAAGCCCGTTCTGTACAGAAGCTAAACAACAGGGGTGTAATCCAGTAAAGTCGATTAATCTAGAGTGGCACGCGGAGGGCTGAATGGCGAGAGCATGCATGCTAAAAAGCACACTTTCCCAGGATCGGCTGGCTGCCCTGGAATGTCATTGAGATCATGCCACCACAGCTTAGAACTGATCAGACGTGTCTCTCTATTGCTATACCTCTCTTGTGCAGTCTCTCTCTCTCTCCCTCATTCTGTTTCAGTCACTTCTCACACACTGCCTCTTAACCCTAATTGATTTCATCAGACGTGTCTCTCTCCCTCTCTCTCTTGTGCACTATCGCCCTCTCTCTCTGCACTTGCTCCGTCTCGGTCTCCCTTCCAGCTCAGGAAAATATAAATAAATAAAACAAACAAGTGTTACTGCATGGAAGTGGTTCACGTAAACAGAACGGCCACTGAGCTGAAGGACAAAGAAAAGCAACCGCTTGAACCAGACCTGTTAAGTGTGACTGGTGCATCCCCCGTGACTACAAACATTTACTCTGCCCATCAACTCTATTGCGTTTCCCAGGACTCTTCCTTATTTTAGGCCTTTTACGGTCGTCCCCAATGCAGTATTCTTCCAGAAAGATACCTGGACTTTGTTAACTTCATGAGACATGTTCTTGATTGGAAGTCATTTATTAATTAGTTGTGTTTCGTGTTGCATATAGTAGCTCAGAAAGTCAGAAGCCATGGCAAAACATGGATTAGGCCAGACAAAGAAAGCAAATCCAAAAACACATGGATTACTCTATTTAGAGACATTTAAGACAAAGACCCATTGGAAGCAAATGAAGCATCATAAAAAGGCAGGCTTCAAGGACGCAAAAACAATCTACAAGAGGAAGCTCGAGGTACACTTCAACAAGTGAGACTTCTAACATGTCTGGCAGGGAAAACACTACAACTGCTCTCGAACTTAAAGAGCACCAAAGACCAAGGCTCAAGCAGCAACAGTAAATTGGCAGAAGCAACATCTCACTAGCCAGTAGCCACCATCAGTCCCGCCCATGGATACCCTCATATTTTCCTTGACCGTATAGGAGATCAGAAAGGCATTCCTTAGCGTGAACTTCAGTGTAACTGCAGGCCCTCACGGGATACCAGGAAGAGTATTGAGGGACTGGGCCGACCAGCAGGCGAGGGTATTCATATCTTCAACCTCTGTCTGTCCACCTGCACAGTTCCTTCAATCAAGTGCCTTCAATCATAGTGCCGAACCCTAAGAAATTAGCGGAGAGTGGTGTCAAAGACTACAGACCAGTGGCCCTCACTTTCACTACTATGAAGTGCTATGAAAAGCTGGTCCTTAACCACATAAAAGCCTCAATCTCCTGCACACCGGACCAGCACCAGTTTGCCAATAAAACAAACAGGTCAACAGCGCAGGGGTGATAGCGGATAGGCATTCCTGAGCCTGAACTTTTTTTCCTTGTCCACGAGGTGAGGTTTTTTTTTTAAACGAGATACTAACGACATACTATGTATGCAACACACTTAACTTGTTGGCCCCCGGGCCCAAATATATAAACGGCCTATGAATAACCCTGATCTACATATTTTCATATTTGCAGTATTATTCGAGAAACAGAAGCATTTTCTTCTCAAATTGCAATTGTCTTATAGCATACTGGTGACCTGCCTCCATTGTACTGCATATGAGTGCAGGGCGTCGTTTAGTTCCAGCATCAAAGCTGAGGAATTTGCAATTTTACTTTTATATTAATATTATTATTATTAAATTATTTAATATTATAATATTAAATAATGGAGAAATAATTTCCTCATAGACTGCCCCCAGTCTATCCACCTGGGCACGCAACTCTCATCCCAGGCCTGTGTGTTGAGCCCTGTACTTCACACACTATACATTGACACAACAGTAATATCTTCATTAAGTTCAACGACACCACTGTGGTGGGACTCGTATACAACAATGATGAGTCTGCCTATTGAAATGAAATCCAACAACTCTCTATCTGATACTCCACCAACAAACTTTCTCTCAACACCTCCAAGACAAAGGAGGTGGAGGCGGACTTCCGCTGAAAGAAGACTGAACTTGGCCTAGTCTAAATCAACCAGGACGCAGCAGAGTGTTACAGGTTTCAAATTTCTCGGGATATAGATTTTACAGGAGCTCACATGGGCAACCAACACCACAGCACAGCAACAGCAGTGCTTCCTCAGGTCACTCAACAACATTTACCTCCTCCGGGTACAACCATCATTGTACAACCAAAGTCCAAAGCATCATCTGACATGACATCCTGGTAGGGTTTACGAACTATACCACTTCTGACAGAAAGGCACCGGACAGAGTGAGGAAAATGGCACAAAATACTCCCCTCTTGTCACTCACTCACATATCAGTCCAGATGCCTGCAGCGGGTTGAAATCAAGGACTGCTCACAACCAGGTCACAATCATTTTACCTTACTGTCGCCCGTGTCCAAATTCTCCTAATTACACAATCAGTAACCTCTGTCCGACATAATCACAACATGTTAAAGTCTCCAAAATCCATGACCATCCATGTCAACGTCAACTCACAGGATCAAGACACTTGAATTCTTAAGAAATCACCTATTTAAACTTCAACTTAACTTTAATTAGATTCATTTATGAATATTGCACAATCCTGCTTGAAAAAAAGTAGCACTCTAGTAAGGCTAACAATGAAAAGGAACTAGACCTTGACAGTGACCCATTAGGCTACACTTTGAACTTGACCAGCTGCTAACAGGTGAGCTATTTTGAGATGGTCAGTCAAAAACAGACAAGCTAATACTCCCTCCACCAACACTAAGAACCACCCGTGTTAAACAGCAAAAGGTTTAAGATAGCTAATCTGTCTGAACGTCATTCATCTACAGATGGGTCACATGCCCTTGTAAGATTTTTAAAAATATTGCCTACTATGACTCCGATGCATCATTTTCACTTCAATGAAATAAATAAATAAATAAATAAATAAAACCATGATGTGATGAGAATATTCTACCGTTTCTTCCGCTATGAATAAGTTCATCCTTTGGGTATTTAGCCATTGCAGTGGAAGTAAACAACCAGATGAACAGCAGGGCAGAGTTGAGAGGTTGTGCAAGATGATTACAGTCCATCCTATTGTTTCAAATTTCTTCTGGAGTAGCTGATGTGTGCCAAGGGCAGGTGAGATGAGGAAGGCAGTGGGGGTGGGGAAGGATTAGATTGGGTCGGAGTAAGGGGAGGTAACGGGATTAGTGTAGTGGTTGTTTACAGAGGGATATTTTTCACTCTCACAGACCCACACAACCACCAAACCAATCCATCGCAGGTCTAATTAGCTTGGATTGTAGGGACTTGAAGAGCAGTGGAGCATGGAGATCAGGGGGGTGGGGGTGGGAGGATGGGGTTTTTGGGTAGGGCGTTATGAGGGATTTTGTAATGGAGTAAACACTTGTCTTGTAACAATACTGATAGCTCAACATAGAATTTAAACTTGTATGTCTGTATTGTACACCAGAGAGGTCGCATAGACTATTACATTTAAAGCCTAAAAGGCGTATGGTCACTAAAATGTTATTAAAGCCATTGAATATCAGAAAAATCACCTCCCACCTGACAAGCATAGAGAAACACCATTGTATTTTGTCACACACTTAATGTGTTCAGAAGACCATTTCAGTTTACCATTAAAACAGAATGCAGCAGATCAACTACACACTAATGATGGGGAAATCACATGAAAACCATGTTTTTTTTTTTTTAATCGGTCTCCAAGGAAACGGGACACATTATGACCTCAAGTGGCTCTATGCTACGCTGTGGCCAAAGAGGGGGGAAATGCGAGACTGCTAAAACTCCACTAGCGTTAACTCACCTTAGCGTCCCAGTCTTTGTTCAGGTAATAAATACAGGTGACGCAGCGTCCGTCGCCATTCGGGTTGTCCACGTGCCGCACGTACCCCGTCCCGTTGCCTGGGTAACAGGCCACCATCGCCTGAAATGAAGGAAAGAAAAAGAAAGGGAGGAGGAATGAAGGGTAGGTTAGATACAAGACTGCTACAAAATTCAGCCAGTCTGAGTCAGAATGAGTCAGCAGTCTTCTTACAGCTTCTGAACAAACAATCAGAGCACTCTAAAGCCTTGGCTTGTACAAGGCATTAATATGGCTTTCTGTAGGTTAAAAACTTGTGTTCTGTGTGTATTTATATCCATGTTTTAATTCAATTTTATTTGTGCATTTTACAAAAGACATGTCTAATAGCACTTCACAACAAAGAGGCCAAATGAGCAACAGAGGCAAGGAAAAACTTTAAGTTTGAGGTGATATTTTAGTAAAGACATTGTAAATGTTTAATGTCAACAACTCAACAAAGCTAGACTAACATTTTTATGACACAGTAAACTTGAATGTTTAAGAAATGTGCACATTTAACCATTACTGAAAAGCACCACAGGCTGCATTAAGACAAGATTGTCAAAGAAATCCAGAGCATCAAAAGTGTGTGTGTGGACTCAGGGGTTACAGGATCTGCACAGATCCATGCACGTAGAGTGCTGGCCTAATTGAGGCGACTGTGTTGTTTCTGCTTTGTAATGTGTCCGGGTAGCGAGTGTTAGGAAACAATAGGCCTGTGCTACTAGTTTACACAGTTCTCTTCCTCTTAAACGACACACACACACACACACACACACACACACACGCTCATTGACAAACACGTGCACACACATTAGGGGAACACTAGCAGAAAGTTTGGACCCTCCAGTATACTGCAGTGCTTTGGGGCTACATGTATGCAGCAAGCCTGCCAAGGGAGCTAAGAAGCAAAATGATGTGGGCACATTGTTAAGTCAGTAAAGATTGCTGTTGTGCCACTGTGAAGGTTTCGCAACATACTCGTACTAAACCATAGCTTTTATAGGAAGTATTAAATCAATTGGTAACTGATATTTATCGTTCATGCTCACACTCTCTCTCACACTCACACACGTTCTTGTTTAAGCAGCTCAAGACATTTCTAGTTTGTTTTTCAGGAGTCTGATTAATTACCAATTCAGAAATATAGAGTAAAACCATCATTAAAATCATCAAAAGACAACCACAACACACACACACACACACAAGAATGAATATATGGTCCTTTTATAGCATTTATAAGCTTATAGATTTTTAGCTGTTATATTCCTTCCTCTTCCACAAGCAAAAATGAATAACTTCAGGAACCTAGGATACACATTCGGGGGAGACTTTTAACAAAGTCTACAACATAGATTTCTTTCATATTCCTTTAATATTCATGAAAACAGCATTGAGACATTAAATGGGAAGTGATATGCATACTTTACTGAAAATCTTTGTGTAAAATCATCCCTTTGTCAAAATTAACCCCCTCAACACATATGTAGGCCAACACAACAACAAGAGCCAACATCTGACCCCAATACCATCCAACATAACTGGGCCTCAATTCAAATGAGATTTAGAGGTCTAAAGGTCCAAAATCTGGAACGGTGTAAAAATAAAAAAATAAGGAAGTAGAAAAAAATATAAAATGAAATCTGGCAGCTTTCTGGCACCATCACTTGTGCATCTTGTGTGCATTATATTGTGTATTTCAATTCTGATCTAGGAAGAATTTTGGGTGAGGCTTCAAAAGCACACATAGGGTACAAATGAGCATGCGTGTCAGCTTCCATCCGTGAGCAAAATACTGTGTGTGTGTGTTGCTGATTTTAATGATGGTTTTACTGTAATATTTCTGAATTGGTCATTAATCAGACTCCTGAAAAACAAACTAGAAATGTCTTGAGCTTCATATCTTGGTTGAGCCGCTTACACAAGAACGTGTGTGTGTGTGTGTGTGTGTGTGTGTGTGTGTGTGTGTGTGTGTGTGTGTGTGTGTGTGTGTGTGTGAGAGTGTAATTTGTGTGTAAAATAATCTGCATGAAATACTGTTTGTATAGTACTGTATAAGAAAAGAGACTTGCTTGCACCTTGATGATCACATGATCAACTTGAATGTTTTCCATCTTGAGATGCATCTCCCCTAGTCATGCATGTACACGCTCGTACACACACACACACACACACACACAAAGACTCGCACTCACATTGACACAAACACAGCTGTTAGCACCAGGATATTGAGCTCATCATTCATTGACACCTGAGCTGCAGGTCACTTCCTGAGAAAGCGCACGTCGGCCTGCGACCGTCACGGTTTTAATGACAGAGACACGCAAAGCTCAACACAATTCCACCCTCTTCCACACAACTCCATGGACACACAACTCAATCTGAATTCATTCTTGCATGTGTGGACATACGCTCTCTTTTTGCCTCACACACACACACAGACACAACCAAACACAAAGATGCCTAGTTGAGTGGGCGCGCGCACGCACACACACACACACACACACACACACACACACAAAAACACTTCTATAAGGGGAAAAGCAACACCCTTGCTCACTCAGCAAAAACCAAAAAACACAGCTGCAGTTTTCGTTTTGCACACAAACACACACACACACAAACACTTAAACTGCTTGGAGCATTTGTGTGAACACTTTTCTTTTTTTTTATATATTTTATCTTTATTCAGGCCAACTGGTTACACACAAAGTAGTACACATTTTTTCTTTCTTTTTGGTCTCATTCCCTTCTTAGCATCTTCTCTCTTACAATTTACAGATTTACTGGTTCTCTTACGACTTGTAAAAAAAAAAATGTTTAAATAAATAAAAACAAAACTACTGCAGTGAAAACCACAGGGAATTTGTAACAATATTATTCCTATCAATGTTTCCAACACAGGCCCATTTTTATATAATTATATTCCTATATATACACACACTTACATACTCACATACATACACACATACACTATCACTACATTACATGTAACATAATATAATATATAATATATAGATGTACATATATTATTGTTATTATTATTATACATATGCATATATACAAACTTACATTACCAATAAACAATAAGAACAGTTAGAACATGGGGGGAG
>JAGFZM010000402.1:120996-136900 GCA_017657215.1 Limnothrissa miodon | reverse complement strand
ACCACCCTCTGGCTCTACTTACTGCTACCATTAACTGCAGTAAACACATTTATCACTGCAGAGGGAGAGAGAGAGAATGTAAGAAAAGGAAGAATAAGGATAAGAGCATAGGATGGGAAAACTGAAGGAAAACAGATGGAGGTGGATAGTGGAATATCCACCACACACACAACCTGAATTTATGAATGGGAGTACAAAAATTGCTAAAATACACTACAATAAATATAAAGTAAAGAATGGTGTGTGTGTGTGTGCGCGCGCGCGCGCGCATGCGTGAACGAAAACATTAAACTCAATGTGGCGAAACAGTTTTCATTCAAAGACCTAAACTATAAACCTCGATCCTCATTAAAAATCTGGGCCAATTAAAACAATGGCGTAAAACACACCAGATCTGCTTTTATAATTCCACATGCAACCAAGGCCAATATTTTCAATAGGTCCACATTCATGCGTGTGACCCTCAACAGCAAAACTACATAACTTCTACATACAGTACTTATTTTAATATTAATAGATAATAATATTTGTATTTTATTCAGGACTAACAAACTACTGGAACGCCGCACGTCATGAATGCATGCATTTGGGGTGATTTAGTCTGAGTCTAGTTCTTTACAGACAATTCAATGTTTGAAAGATTTAAATCAAATCAATTGTCACATATGGTCGTATACAGCACATAGAGGTATACAGCATAAGGTCGATGATTTAACCCTGCTATCGGAGTGCAAGACAACAGACAGAAGCAGAATGCAGCAAGTGTTAAGTCACAGACTACTTTGTAATGACAAATGACTGATTATGAAAGACGGACTAACACACACTTTGTTCTTTTTCTATTATCTAATCAAACATTTTTACATGGATGTTCAATTACCACCCTTCAGGAGTCGCTGTTAATTTTCAACACATGATAGCCTATAAAACTATAACCCAACTATAATATTATGACAGATACTTTACACTGTTTGATTCAGTGTTTTTTTTTCCAGTACCATCCTGCATGGTGCACATGGCGTCAATGACACCGTGCAGCTTTAGGCCAAGGAGCTGACCCACCCAGCATGCTGGCCAATGTGTGGCGGTGAAAGTCTGTGCAGGGTGCGCGTGTGTGTGCGTGTGTATGAGTGCGTGTGTGTGTCACACGAGGGGACTTTCCAGTGGAAGAGAGCTAAAGAGGCTAGGGATCCGAGCCAGCAGCGGAGGAGGATCAGACCCAGAGAAGGGAGAGAGAGAGAGATGGGGAAAGGAATGGAGAAATGAGTTGCATGCCAAGGAGGAGAAGGTAGGAGGAAATTAGCAAGGAAAAAAAAAGACAGACAGTCGGGATGAGAAGAAGCAAGACACAGACAAACACACATCTAGTAGAACACAAATAAGTACAAGCACACAGACACCTGGTAAAAAGTATACCATACCAAAACACGCATGCACACACACACACTCTCTCTCTTTCTCTCCCTCTCTTTCTACCCGTCCTTCCCCCGACTGCACACAACGCAACACACAGCCCAGACTATCACTGGCCATGCGGCTGTAAACATAACAGTGCGCAGAGATGGGAGGTTCCGGACTCCTCCTGCATGGACGTCGGCAGAGGTGGAGGCCATGCAGTCCGCCAAGGCCAAGCGGGGGGGGGGGGGGGGGGGGGGAGACAGACTGAATGAGTAAAAGTTAAAAGGTAAAAAGATGGTTTAAAAAGTACAAGAATGACAAAGACCAAAAAACAAACAAAATAAAGAGAACACCATCATTAGAACACTAACACTAGCCCTCACATTTTTCCATGTAATACACCATAACCTGTGCTGCTGTGTCAGAGTGTTTCTCACAGAACAAGCAACGGAACAAACTTGAGTAGTGAATGACTAGGCAATGGTTGATGTACAGAGAGGAGACAGATGAGAAAAAAAAACAAAACAAACAAAAACAAAAAAAAACACCACAAGTGAGGTAGACCGTGTGAGTGAGGGGGTGGTCGGTTGATCAAACAGATGGACAGAGATGTATAGATGGACAGGGAACAGAGGCGTGCATTGTGTGTACATCACACACTATGAGCGACCTCTTTTGGCCCAATCATTAGGGAGGAGATGGCCCCATCCCCATTACCGTCCCCAGGCAGACAAAACAACAAACACACACAAGAACGACTTGAGGATAACGGCACCTTCTGCAATATGACTGAGGATAACTAATGTACAGTTAGCAAATCTATACACCAGACCACAAGTGTGTATAAGTGGTTGTGTACGTACATTTTACGTATGAATTGCATATTACGTACATATTAACAAATATGTCAAGCGCATGTATTGATGGTGTGGGCGTGTGTGTGTGTGTGCGTGCGTGTGTATGGGCATGGGGGTTGAACATGCACTGAGAGCTAGTGAGGCATGACTTTTCAGTTGGCCCCAAAGAAGGGGCCCCACGCTTCGTTGTGTCCGTTGCACTGTGATGTACAGCTAGCTATCGCTACACTGGTCAAAGGCCGTTCAGTCACACTCTGGTTCACTTCTACATTTTTACACACACACACACACACACACACACACACACACACACACCATTGGTGAATTTTATCCCAAATTATACCAGCTACAGATATCTATTAAGACAAATAAATTGCTGTGGTCAGAGGACAGAATAAATATATTGGGGCTGTCAAACAACTGAAAGTTTTAAATCGCAGTTTAGATGGAAGAACCATTGATGGGATGACCCGTGTTGAAGCCATCCACCGTTTCTCTTTACTTTCCACTTCACTTTTCTTACGCCACTTCAGTCAAATCTCCATGTTTGGATTATGTAAATAGCCTTGTTTAAATAATATAATTATAGAGGAAGTTTTAATAGTGCATGTGCATGTTTGTGACCTGTAACTGCAGTCACTGGGGGCCAACTAGATTCTGCGCTCATTTGAATGTTGTCGATTTAGTTGGGGGGAAAACAATTTTTTCATATATATATACTTCCACAAACACCGACGCACACTTGATCACACGCTTTTTGGGCACAACAGTGGCACCAGCGGAAATACTGTGTATCGCACTGGAGCATAGTTCAACCAAATGCTCTGAGCATACAGGACCTGCATGCAGGACAGCAGATCACACACTCTCACACACACCTCTTGGCATTACATACTCTTGTAAAAAAAATTAACACTTCTCTTTTCTTTGTGGAGACAATACATATGCCCTTCCCAAATTTCCAAAGGTGCTTCCAAAAGCAGTAACACGTTGTTACACCACTCAGGGGTAAATAATATAAGAACGTCTGCTTTTATGTGACTTATGGAGGATGCCCTGCCCTTCCTGACTTCCCAGAGAGAGACACAGAGACAGAGAGAGAGAGACAGAGAATCCTCTAGAGATGCAGTGATGTAATAAGTTCAAATAACAGCTGTAAATAAAATATTATCAATTTTTTGTTCATTTCCTTTAACTTGCATTATCAAGGATACAAATGACCGATATCTGTGTGTGTGTGTGTGTGTGTGTGTGTGTGTATATATTGCAAGAGACTTGTGTGTGTGTGTGTGTTGAAAGTCTCTTGCAAGGGTTAAAAAGATGAAAATCCAGACTGGCAGTGAGTCTGTGTCTCTCCTGAGGGGTCAGACGGTCACCGGTCCTTAAGGGTCACTGACCCCATGCAGCTTGAACCGTGTGAACTCTCATCATGCTCAAACGCTTCAGTTCAATGACCCTTTCTCTCAAACATGGGGAGAACAGACACACACACACACACGGGCGGTGGTGGTGCAGGTGGTGTGAATGGGTGTGTGATTGGGTGAATACCATAGCAGGCAGCGTGTGTAGACGCAGCGGCCTCTGGCTCTCCTGACCGTGCGCATCACTGTGGGATAGCTAGAAACGTAATTTCGATTCCTCTGTATGTCCAGTATATGTAGAGAATTGACAATAAGAGAGACTTAACACACACACTGGAGTTGCCAACTATGCATTGTCACACAGAAGACATTATCTAAAACACACACTAAATCAAGCACCACTGTTTGGCAATTGATTTACTGCATCTGCTGTCTGACACACACACACACACACACACACACACACACTATGGGGCACCACTACATCTAGCACCAAATAGATAGCAGCAGCATGTTAATTTGGCTGGTAAGTAGGCTGTCTCCAATTGCAAAGGAAAGGATCGGTTTCCAAAAGGTCAAGAACCAATGCTACTTGAAACGTTTTTACCATTTTCCAAAGTGCCTCTGTGTGTGTGTGTGGGCAAAAGTGTGTTTGTGGTGGCATTACAAAAAGCAGGGTTGAAAGTGAACACCTAAACAAAAGTGAGCGACAGAAACACACAGGTGAAATGGATTACATCTTGTCTCTGCTAAACAGCTAACGCCTTGACTTGGCTATGACCGACAGCTAGGCAACAACCCCCTATTAAAGAAAAGGTGACCTGAAAAGTTTTAACTTTGAGCACCTCAAGTTCTCAGGGGCCTTGCTTCTCTTTTATCCAGCACCTAGCAACGGTCATGTTGCATCATTCCACAAGAAAACTGATGAGTGTGACCTCCTGGAGGTGAAAGAGAGTGTCAGTCTAAATGCCGCCTTAAAAAGCACACCGTCCCACGGGATGGGACGGGACGCCCCCCCCCCCCCTTTTTTTTTTTTTTTTTATGGTTACCGGTATGCTTGTGTCACTCAATGCCAGAAGGAGTAACTTAAAATCAAACTTCAAACAGACATGAAAGCCCAGGTTCTTAGGTTTCATTCAAAACCAATTTTATGTTTCTAGGTAAAGGGGTTTTCAAGTTATAAACTTTTGAATGTCAGTAGGCCCTCTTGTTTGCAAAAAGTTCCTATGGGAGTCCCAAGCAAAAAGCATAGACATATCTTTACAAAAATTATTGTGAAGTTATATTTTTGGTCTTTTGACTTCAATTTTTTTGTGTGTAGCAAGCTGAGAAATGGAGTTAGGGCCTAGATTTACTGACTTGGGGGTATCATAAGGATGGTACCTTCATATCTTAGTTAGTTCATTGACATTTGAAATGAGCGGGAAAAAAAACAAACACGTAGTTCCAACCTCTGTAACTCTGTGTCCATATGTCACAGAAACATACATATTGTTCTAGAGAAAACTTGAGGGTGTCACCTTTCCAATGGTATGAGGCACATCCCTAAATCTGAAACTATGTAGGAACTGTCAAGTTTTAATTTGGGTATGCGTTTTTTTTTTTTTTTTTTTTTTTTGGAAAAATAGGAAAAATAGGGGTGTGTCTTAACCCCTTAAGGCACACCCGCCCATATCTGGGACGCCCCCCCCTGGTAGGGGTGTGCCTTAAGAGGTTAATAGGTTAAGCAGCAACTCACTGACCTGCCTCAGCCAGCAGTGGAGGCAATCTGATCCAGCAGGAAGAAAGGACAGGTATTAAAGAAGCACTCAAACCAGGGCAGTAAGAATGAGACAAGAAGAATTCTGAATGAGTTAGGGATGAGAATTATGGATACAAATTATCCTAAAATGTGCGATTCCACTTCTTTGGCGTGAAAAATCACACATCAATCTGAAAAATGACTCTTTGCGAATTCAGACAGCAAAATCAGTATTAGACTGGCATCTAATATATTGTATACAAATATATTGTGAACTTCACTGTTCATAAATACTTGGTACTACAGTAGGAAGAATTATGCATGTGCCTCATGTTTTGAATCATTCTCTGCCCAGAGCCGTGTTCTGTTACAAAAATATTGAACAGACTAGACATAGCCACTAAAACATGGGCACATTTTTTTAATTATTATTTCTTAATTTTTTTTTAAATGCAAGTGCTGTCAAATAACAGTCAACGTATTACAACTGTGGTTGCCAAGGAGGTCGCCATTTAAACAAAAACACCATTTCGATACGCAGCCCAAATGTATGATTTAAATCATCAGAAAAGGGGAGAGGGGGAGAGAGAAATGGATAAGGGAGAAGAGGAACAGCCGGCAGGGTAGCACAAAAATTGTCCGTTAACACCCCCATTCCCTCCCCCATTTGCCACATGTCATCTGGTTAACTGGTTCTGCAGGTTCACATGATGGGCCATCGATCGTCTCCCAGCGACATGGGCCTTGCTCAGAATGGTTTTGGCAGTCATTACTTCGCTTGTATTAGCAGGTTTGAAATTATACATCCTAATATCAAAGATCATTAACCAATTAAAAATGGTTAATACAATGGCAACAAGATAAGAAAAACTTGAAGACACTGTCAAACACCCTTTGGACACTTTCAACCTTCTTTTAAGTACCAGTTTTATTTAATACCAGCAAAAAGCATATGCCTTACACCCCATGCACTTTACCTACTGTTACCATAGTGGTTAAGACATGCTTTCTGTTGTTGCACTTGTCTGTCTCATCTTGTCTTGTCTGCATACTTTATCTCTAGTCGTTAGAAGAGGTTAAAATGTATTTTCTGTAGAACATAGTTTATGTTGTGCCTGTGCACAGTTTTGTTCTGTCCTGTATCGACTGTCTAATGTACGCAAGGGGCTGTGAGAAACGTAATTTCCATTCCTTTGTATGGCTAGTACATGTAAAGAAATTGACTAAACAGACTTTGCTGATTTTGAAATCTTTTCAATAAAAGACAAACTCATCAATCACTTGTTTTTGTATATTGTTAAATTGTCTTTTTGTTTACGGGACGGCTCTAGTGACCTGCTAAAAAGAAGTGGTAGGAGATGATGGCTGCAGGAGAGGAGTAGATGTGTCATACAGTGGCTTATTACATTAATTTGGTTTTTTTTTGCACTTAACTTTGATATTAGGATGTATAATTTCAAACCTGCTAATACAAGCAAAGATCAGTAACCAATTAAAAATGGTTAATACAACGAAGATATAAGAAAAACTTTTCAAGACACTGTCAAAACACCCAATAGACACTTTCAACAAGGTAAATGTGGTTTTGCATTCTACAACCTGTTTATTCTAGTTAATAAATGCACTCAAACTCCTAAGACCTTAAAAGGACCTGCATTCAACTTGAAGTGCAGTTAAAGAACACAGGAATGGGACAGGAGTGCCAAAACTGGGCGGCCTCTGCTATATCAAGCTAAATTGGCTTGACCAGGCAGTCCTACAGACGAGAGGAAGAAATAGAGCCCTGTTCACAGGAGTGGGAGTACAGCGCAGCCGAAATCAGCTCGCTACATTAAAAGGATATTGAGCAAAAGGACACTGATAGGCAGCACACAAGTATGATAATGGGCAGAATCGTACACTTTGTACAGTAGACATTAGTGTCTGTAGGTGTGTGAGTGTGATTAGTGGGCTACTGGTCGACAGCAATGCTCGCTTGTCTGTTATGAAGAGGTATGCACAGGACATGTTGTGTCTGTTAGCACATGAGGGAAGCTGTGTGTATGTGCACGTGTGTGTGTGTGTGTGTGAGAGAGTATATGTGTGTGTTTACGAGTGTCTGCACGTGCTTCAAGACCTTCAAGTGGGCCAAGTAGTCAGGTCAACCTGGAGGTAGAGCCAACATGGGGACAATAACTGGCCAGACAAACACATAAGCAAATAATCAAACAGCAGTTCACACACACACACACACACACACACACACGCACGCACACACACAGGCTGAAGGACTACACATAGCTTATCAAACAAGGAATTATAGAAACAGACCTCTGTTTCACACAATATCATATGCATACATACATTCATACAGACAGACACAGACATTTTATATATACAAACACATGCCCCCCTTACCCATGAATAAAACAAATTCCAGCACTGTATCAACACAAACATTGCCTACTATTTGCTGGTTTAGAGGGCTTTTCCTACTAGTTTGTTTAAAACAATCACTCAGAAAAGGCTTATTTTCAGTGGGAAAATTGTAACTTAATGAATGTGTGAATTTTGAGTATTTACCAAACATTTGGTCAATGATATCAAATAAATCACCATTGCTTTTGAGCCCACCATTTCTAAACTGAGGCAGGAACAAACATGCAAGTTATCCTGGCTTGGTGTTTGTTGAAAAAATAGAACCACAAAGTGGCAAAAATAATATTCAAAAAGATACACAGTGGATCGATATAAAGTATACAATACGCCTATTTGACTAATGGTTAACAAAACAGACTTGTGCTAGTAACGGTAGAAATATTTCACTGTACTCCCCTGCCCAATTGACTTCATCATACATAAAGATACAGTCCAATTTATAACTTCAGTCCATAGCAATTCTGCCATGGCGGTTCAGGTGCCTCATAATGAAAACATTCAGTGTACAGAAAAGCCTTAATGGGAAAAAAAAAATGCAACCGACATTCATCAGCATGGATGGTTGCTTAATTAATTAACTAAACACAAAGTAAAAGACCAGCCAATTCATTCACTCACAGAGGCATTCAGGCTTAAATGGTTAGCAGACACAGCAAGCTTATGAACTTAAGCAGAATGCATAATTAAGTTTAATTTAATCTATTCTTATTCAGTCTGATCTATTTATTGCAAAATATTGATAGTAGTAGTATTGATAATATTAATAGCAGGCCAACAAAAACAAGTGCCATGTTTTGTTAACATACTAAAGTAAAGTACAGCTTTATGCAAGGGACTATAGGAAGGGAACATATACCGAGTATTTTTTTGTTTTTAACCATTTTGACTCGGTATTGCTACCAGTTTCCATACCATGCATAACCAATCATCAACTACTCTACAAGGTTTTCAGTTCCTCTGGAATAACTAAGGACCCCTATAAATGAAGCCATGGGTTTAACACTTTTCTAGACCAACTTCAGATAACTTGCCGTGCTCACCCCACTGCTCTTTAAAGAACTCAACACATTACTTCAAATAGTTCTCAATTTGGCTCTGTAATGTTAAATTGTACCGTGTTGTCCCATTCACAACAGACCGCTACAGGGTCGAGTAACGTCAGAAGCTTTTGAAGTTTCACTTTTGAGGATTGACCATTGTTAGTTGGTGCAAAGACAATCAGCCAAAACATGTCAAGATCTCGAGTGTAACAGAACTTGTGGATTACCACCAAATTCTAATGATGCATTGGGCACCAACAGTGGGATTTATTTAACACTCACCTTCGTCCTTCCGTTAATTTTGTAGTTCCCCAGATTACCATTACAGTGTCGGACTAGGTCGTCCATTCGACTCATCAGAAAAGCTATTTTCTCGCAGCCGGCTTCTCTTCCCTCGATCCAGGTAATTTTGTCCCCCCTTATGTCTTTGGAAGAATCGCTTTTCTGACTGACAAGCTGACCGTCTGTGAATTTTCCACTCTGGTGCAGGGCTTTGACATCTTCCAGAATATTTAGGCCAGTCTCTTCGCCTAAGAAGTTATCAACAACGCATATGCCATGTTTGTTCATACATGGAACTATATATTCCATAGCCAGTCTTTGCGGGGGGGACCTCGTTTGTCCGTTGGGCTTGGTGTTGTTGGTAATTTCGTCCTCCACTTGTTTGTCGTCTACGCTACCCGAGCTCGTCGCTGAAGTGATAAAATATTTCAGTTTTTCACCGTCGGACGGGTTGGCAGGGCCCGTTTGTGAAGTACTTTGCGTAGCTGCGTTGCTCTGCTTGGCACTGTTCTTTCGCGACAACCGCTGTCCTTCTTTCGTGTGCCGGGGAGGCTGTGCTGGCCCAGGCTGCTCCGAACACTGAGATTTATCCGATTCCTTCTTGCACACTCGCTTATGCTTGGTCCAGTCCTGTATTTGGTGCTCCTTGCTACAGTAGAAAGAGTTTCGGCACCGGCCGCACTTCAGCAGGTTCTCCATTTTACCACAAAGTTCACAGTATTGGCGGTCCCGGTCCAGCTCGGCTCCGGTGCCCTCCTTAGAGCTTCCCTTTTCCATAGCGAAGGTTTAACCGTCCGGAGAGCTCTTTCCCTTTAAATTCACCGCTTTCCTTGCTCCGCTGCTACCGTGCAAGTTTGTAGAGTCCACCTCGGCGACGCTAACGCTAGCGAGAATGGTATGTCCGCCTTCGCCCCGCCGCCAAACAATAACATCACACGCACTTTGCAGTTCACTCTTCATTTATATCCGTAGGTACAAAATAACTCCAGTGCTTCACCACATATTGTCTGTTAACTTCTGTGTTAGCCCAAAGTCGAGTATCAACCCAGCGGGGACGCATGGCGCCAGCCGTTCCTCTTTTTTTCTTCGCTCCCTCACGTCGTCCAAACCCTGCCCCTGACGTCAGCACATTTAAGGGCGGAACAAGCTTAAGGACCAATCATAGCCCTCACATACCAATGACACAGCAGAGTATGCTTTGTAGGCAGAGGATTACTAAAGTTGCTGGATGTAGACTACGCATCAGAATCAAGAAAGGCTACAATCAAGATTTAGTTAAAAGCTAAGGGTAGGCGCGTAATTCTTACCCGGATACAGAGATTTTTTTTAAGTGTTTTTTTCTGTCTGTGATTTACTTAGCATAGTTTCATGCTGGTCTATTTTGTAAGGTCATATTGTAGGCCTAACGTTACGTCTAATTAGAAATCTCTCAATATTACCGTTACGCAATTTGACCGATATATTTGGTCTATGTTGTGTAAACCTAGGGTGTAACATTTTTTGATAGGCCTATGCATTATTATTGTTAGGCCTATGTAGCCAATAAAAATGTTAAAGAGAAAGAACGTATTGCCTAGCCTAACTAAAATAGTGAAATAGTTCAATTTGATGATTTCTTTCATGAATCATAAAAGCCTATTTCAAATTTAAAGCAACCCAATAGCCTACTTCTCCAGATCAAAAAGTAGACTGAATTGATACCTTTATGCTATGTGTGATTGTGGCCTAAAATCTACAGTAGTCTGAAGGGCAAATGTAAAGTAGTGCAGCTGTCTTTTGTTATGTGGGCTCCAAGACTAATTTATATGTTTATGATGGTGGATGCATTTGCATGGTAGACATTCACTTAAGTCTTGAGAGAGGCTTGTGTTAGTATGTTAGGAATATTTTACTGTGTGTGTGTGTGTGTGAGAGAGAGAGAGATGGAGATTAGGGCTGGTTGATTTGGCCTAAAATCAAAATCTTGATTAATTAAACATTTTAACCTGATTACGATTAATTAACGATTATTTTACTTGATCCGACTACGTGAAATTAATACAAGGCAAGTTCAAGACAAAAGAAGGCATTTTATGTTTATTTTATGTTTATTATGTTTAGTCTGTTGTTGATGATGATTTTGTTTTGAAAGATTAGAAGTAAAACTTCACACTCCTCCAAAACGAATTAAATATAAACAGAATAGAGGCACATTTGTGATGGGGGTCCAATTAGAATGTCAAATGTACTAATTAGGCCTACTTACACATTGGATTGGTGCCAAATTATGTTGGCATAGTTTTGAATAATTTTATCATAATGGGCAAGATGAAATCAAGGACCTTACTGTAAGTTGCACATTTGCCGAACACAGGTTGGAGTAGTACTAGTCTGGCTCTTGTCTTGACCTGAACAAAACTGTTTTGTGCTTGGTCATGCTTACATTTTGTTAGCATTAATGTCAAAGAGACACTGAACTAGTTCTTATAAATCTTGGTGTGGGTGACCGCATTTTGTGTCATTGCAGAATGCTGCTGATTTTTTGTTAGATGTTTTGCGTGTAGTAAAGGACACACCAATGAGTCACCAATGTTGTGAGATTTTTTACCAAATCGATGAGAAAATCAAGAGTCACCAGATGATTCGATGGATGAAAGGCAATCACAAGGAACTTTATTATCACGAGTGCCCGGAGACCAAAATGTCTGCCTAAGCGACGTTGGCACACAGCTTTTATAGTCAGATAACAGTTCCACAAATAACAATTTCTTAAAAGGCAATGTTCTACCCTACATGATCAATTCATCCCCTGTCGATGGAGAGAGCAGCTGCCAGCACCGCCCTATCACTTTAGTCAAAATAGGCCTGATGGTTGACCTTCTTGACGCTGTCTGGAAAGCCTCCTGGCCAGGGAAGCAACCAAAGAGTGTCAAGTTATCTCTTTATGGCAGCACACAGCTATTCTCAACCTCGAAAAGGACCAAGACCTTTCACACACATAAGTACAAGAATCACTCCAAATCATTTTCTGTTAATCCTTCTTGTTTCATTCTACTTCATTTGTCACCATTAAATACCTTTGTCACCAATCAAGGCTGCTTCATTGAACTTTTATATCATCCTAATTACCTGGACAGAATATTAAACACTTTTGATATACTCATAATCAATAAGAAATAACACTAAATTAAAAATTCCCCCACACCATGCACTTTGCTCAACAGTTCTCCATGAAACCATCACATCACCTCAAATGGGAGGAGCTGTTCATTATTTCACGCCTTAGTTTCAGAAGCCCCAGTTTTAACTTGGTAAATGGACTACCTAAATATAGCGCTTTTCTACTCCTACAAGCACAAGTACTCAACAATTCAACAAACTCAACAAACAATTTACAATAAATGCCTCACATTCACTTATTCACACAGGCTGCAATTAGGGACCCAGTATCTTTTTCAAAGACACTTCAATGGGGTCAAGCAAAGTGGGGCTTGAACCTGCAACCCTCTGGTTGCCACCCTGGTTTTTCAAAGCTCATGAATGCACATAAGACAGTACTTATTTTACTACAGGAAAGTAAAAGTACTTACTGCAGTCTTCCCAGTACCTCCCGGCTGGCATCATGCCCTCTTATCGACCCTTATCAGAGGGATCTGGCTGAGCTCAGCCAAACAGCGTTGGTATTGTTGTGTGCCCTCTGAGCTCATCTGCAATGCCTGATGCCACCATACCTTGCTTGTGTGCTGCAGCTACTGCTGTGGCAGTGCATCAAAGGGTATAGTCCTATATGCTAGTGATGGCCAGATTTTATTGAGACTTGTGTCGAATCGAATCGATTGTAGAATTATGTATCGAGCATGTCACATGATTTTTAGCCGACGTATCGAGGCGTGGGTCAAAATGGAGAGATCACGTGATGTGATGTTTGAGCGCTCGTGTGCTGCAGCTACTTCTGTGCCAGTGCATCAAGGGCATATTAATATATGCTGTAAGAGTAACAGGAAATCTGTACCTTTTTGTTTTTGTTTGTATTTGTTTGTTTGTTTGTGTTTGGTTCACAAGTGTACCAGGTGTACCTCCTGATAGCGTCTGCACCCAACTGTACAGTACATGCCCTCAAAGTGGGAGCCATCAGACACCTGTTCTTAATTGAGAAGAAGACACAAAACCCTGAGGGATGAGGTATGCGTGTCATGGGAATGTCTCGAGCTGCATGGCAACTTACCAACGGATGGTGTTGGGCATCAGGACCCATGCCAGGATTGCTTTATCGGGGCGGGTATCTTAGGACTAAATATGCCTGGCATGGTTATACTGCTGTCCCCTACTAGCTATCTATCTAAGCTTATTTTGGAGTGGGTGAATATTTAGGTAAGCATGGATACTTTATCAGAGGGGTGAAGTATGCATGGCACGGATGTTGTTGGAGGCTGCTAACCAGCCTGTGGGCTTTGGGCATCCACCAGTGCCTGTTCTGCCCAGTGTGTGTGTGTGTGTGTGTGTGTGTGTGTGTGTGTGTGTGTGAGGCAGATACACATGGATGGCCTGACTGCACGTACGTAACGTACACAGAGGCACAGAGGAGAACAGAGGGCAGTCGTTGTGTGGTGACTGCTCAATGTATAACGTGTAAAAATAGGGTGTCAAAGTGGTGAAAATACAGGTGGTGCTTTCCATGTGTCTGTTGGCTGAAAATCACCCAGTAAAACAAAACTCTCTACCCACTGATACTAGTCCCCCTTCACGGTTTGCACAGTAAATAACACAACAACAACATTAAGTCATTGTTTTTCCCATTCAATAACACATTCCAATTCACATTAAAAGGATGAACATAAGAACACATTCCTGAATGCGTTCTTAAACACATTCAGGAAACATTAAACACATGTGGTTAAGAATGATACCCAATAAAAACACACAAAACAGTTAGAAAAATGTCCAATAAAACAAGTCTCCATTGAGCACAGCCGGGATGAACCGCTATCAACCCAGCCCTCCAGAAGAGCAAGGCAAGCATGGGGTACTCCAGTAAAGATCCCTCCCTACACCCGCTGCTCCAACCCGTTTCTGCCACTGTGGGGGAGCCTGGTGCCTCCTGTCGCGTAGATATAGCCAGCCGCCACAACGCTGGCTGGGGCACCCTCGCGCACTTCCCCACCGCGGATGCAGTTCAGGGTGAGCCACAGCGCTGCGTAGTCTGTGTCTGGGAAGGTGGTGATGCCCCAGCGACCACCAGATGGTAGGTAGGGTGGACCTCTCCTGCTGGCAGGCACGGGCATTTCAGGGGCCCAGTCGCGGCCCACAGGTCCCTCGCTATACCCCACTTCCAGAGCAGATGTCACGGGATCTTGGGGTGGCCGTACCCGGGCCGTGGACAGATGGGGAGTGCATGGCTCTGACCGGAAGGACCTCACAAAGCGCCATCCACGCCAGATCCTTCAGCTTGTTCTAGATGGCTGGGGGGGCTGCATTCTGCCAAGCTTGTCTGGACTTTTTTGAAGCAGGTATACACTGTGCGATTTTTGGGCCATTATGAGACAATTTTTCTGTTGTGCGCCTATTATAGGGATCAGACAGAGTTTCGCCTTCATCATGTGTCGTGCGCTGTGTGCATACATATATACATGGAGTGACAAGAATCGATTAAAGCGGCATTAAAGACTTTTTAAAACCTTAAAATAATATTTTCAAAATTGTTTCGGTGGTCCATCAACTCGTAACAAGGTGAGCGATACTTGCTGCATTTGCTCTGCGGCCCTCTATCGGCTTCAACGGCACTAAACAGGTTTGTCCAATCGGGTAGCGATCTGTAGTTCAAGTGAAACTACAATTGACTTGCCTTATGGGATGCGTCCGTTCCAATCTATGGAGGGTGCAATTTTCAAAACTCCTTGGTGCCGCTTTAACACCTCACAACCAGCTCCCAACTATTTTTATTTCTACACCTGCTTACTCCCTTCCAGCCGCCAAACACTGAGGAAGAGGCCAGATACAGGGCCCACATTCCAACCTGAACCATCGCGTAGATGGACATTGTGCGAGGTTAAATTATAATAATTTAGACTGCAAGAGGTGAAGTAGGAAATAGTGCCTAATCCTATCCTAAAAGCCCATTAAAGAAGGAAGACATTATGTGGCCATCTATAACATTTTTACTAGCCCTATGCTATCAGTTGCTTTCACATCTTTTTGTCTGTGTCTGAACTCATCACTCCTTGGTGGTTAGATACTTTCTGCTTCAACCAACCTCCACTGTTTCGCCTGGAGGTATGTTATACACTATAACTCACTGTTTGAATTCAGCGTTATTGTTTTCAGGCCTTTGGCTGTTTACTGATTGGCCCTTTCCCACTCAGAGACCGTGTGAACTGAACTCTACTGATGGTTACCTGACTAGTGGGGGAGCTAAATGAGAAATTGAGTAGAAGCCCGAGATGCCTGAAGCCCAGCTATTTCATCAATATAACTTAACCCAACCATTCTCTGCATGAATGCAGTGCTGTGCTGCCTGACTTGAGATTGAGTCTACACCAAGTTTTGAAGGTAATGAGTGTACTGTTGCTGTTGTATGGTCGATTCATAAATGACCATTGTGTTTCATAATAACAAACCAAATACAAACCTCACACAATAAGAAACACTGTTGCCCTCATTTCCTCAGTAATGTCATACCCCAAAGTGTGTGTGTGTGTGTGGTGGGGATGGGGGTGATATTTAGGAATGTAACAAAGCTATTGTGTGCTTTTAAACTCCTGTATTTGTCATGTATTATGCAGATGTGTGTGATGTGTCAGCTGCTTTGGTCTATTGTGGTGTGTGTGTGTG
>JAGFZM010000402.1:76634-92627 GCA_017657215.1 Limnothrissa miodon | reverse complement strand
TGAGTATGTGTGTGTGTATGTGTGTGTGTTTGTATCTTATTATGTCTCTCTACCTGTGTGTCTGAGTATGTGCGTATGTGTGTATTTATGAATGAGTGCTGTATAAGGCTATGTGCTGTGTGTGTGCGTCTGAGTGTACTATATGTGTGTCTGTGTTTATTTGTATGTTTTAATGTCTCTCTACCTGTATGTGTGTGAGTATATGTGTATTCATGTGTGTATTTGTGAGTGGGTGCTGTATGACAATATGTACTGTGTGTGTGTGTGTGTGTGTGTTTTCAACTTTAACTGTGAAATCTGTTAGTGTATGTCCGCATCCTTATTTATCTTGACAAGTGGAGTTCGGTGTCGGTATCTTAATCACCTAAACGCTCCTGTCTCTCAGCAACACTTTCATAACCACACCTCCACACACACATCCACACGCACACACAAGCACATTTGCACACACACACACACACACACACACACACACCACACCACACAGCATATGTCAATCTGCTTCCCGGAGTGTGAAAATGATTGCTTTGGCGTTCAGGTATGGAGGGCGCATCCCACAATGCACCAGTGACTCCACAGGTGTTGGGCTTCGCGTGGCTCCTCTCTCATTGAGGCTCATGATGAGGCCGGTCGCAGCATAATGACACAGACTTCCTCATCTGCATCCCAATATAAACAATCACAGCGGGATTAAGACAATTAGTTTTGGTGCTGGCTCTGATGCAAGCAGCTTCTTCTTATTATTATTCAACCAATCAAACCTCTGCTTATGAAATAAACAGTCAGAAGCTCGTTTATTAACATGTTATTCAGATAGGTACAGAACATACATTAACCATACATTAACGTCTTGGTTAAGTTAATGTACTCTATATCCGAACCTAGTCATTACCCTATTGGATTATTTCCCTCATTCTGCCCGACGGTTTGTATATTAAGCCTCTGTGATAATCTCAAGCCATCCACGCTGAGGAAAATATTCCGCTTAAGCTAGATGTGGGTAGGGGGCACAAATCTACGCCAGCATGGCATTGCCGCTATGAGTGTGTGTGTGTGTGTCAAGAGGGGGGAAATGTGTTCTATTTAAAGAGGAAGATAGCCCTGCGACCCGAACCCTACGTTGTCTCTGTGTGTTCAATCAAGCATGCAGCAGTGAGTGAAAGTGTCCATTTTCTGTGTGTGTGTGTGTATGTGTGTATGTGTGTTGCCTTCCCTTCCTGTCCTCATCCTCTACTGCGTTTGAAATCTTCACAACTGTCTACGCCAGATCCTGCAGGACTGAGATTACGGAATTTTCAGGAAAGGTCGAGAGCTTTAAAATGGCATTCCCATATTCCCCTTGTGATGAGCACAAATTTCAGAGAGAATTTATTATTGTTATGGTTGCAAAAAAAAATCTGTTCCTCCATCCCTGAACACAAAAGGATTTCATTACTACTTTCCCTTTCCAAATGGTTTTGGGGTGTCAGAGGAATAAATGATATTCTATCATAAATCCTGGGTGTGTGAAAACTAGGGCAACCATTTGTGTATACTTTTTTTGATAGGAATGAGAGCACTTCTTCCCCCTGCATTCAAATAAGGAATATGACCAGAGGAAAGAGAGATGAATCAGTGTTAACACATTGCCCAAAACTCAATGGTCTTCCTCTTTCTCTCTCTCTCTCTCTCTCTCTCACACACACACATACCATTCATATCCTCTGTCTCTGATTGCTAGTGAGTTGAACATGCTTGGCCTCCCAGTCTACCCTTCTTCTCACACAACTGGGATTGTATTACAACCAGCAAGGGGGTGGCCTGCTAGAACACACGCTAATTGTCCCACTCTCCTGCCACAGCCGTCATCAGAGGGGCTTTTTTACCAGCCCAGGAGGAGAACTTGGCATTGGGACTGGGTTGGCGCAGGGTGGTGGTGGGGGGGTGGGGATTGGGACTTGAGTGCTGGGTGTCAGGGCCGGAGGGGCGGCGTCTGCCAGAGGAGGGATGTGGTAGAATCAATATGGAATGTCGAGACCTTCTTGTAATTGACTCTATTGAGTAGGAGGCTTGGGGGAGGAAATGGTGGGGGGGGGGGGGGTGATGATGTCCCCTGACCCCCTGGGGAAAGTGCCGTAATCACAAGGTCTAATCAAGGTCGGGTCAGTCAGTCTAATGGCTGACGGGAGAGCAATTTTCTGAGAGGATCTTGACAATTTCGAAGGGAAATGAGAGATAAAGTGAACGAGATGACTTAGAGAGGGAACAAGACAGAGACGGAGCTGGAGAAAGGTAGCGCCCCACGGAGAGAACAAAAATGAGTCACACAATAATGAAAGTGAATGAATTGGACAGAAAATTGAAAGGTATGAGGTCCATGTGTCTATGGAAAATATCACGCAGGTACAAACACAGACATGTACTCAATCCTTTTCTTATAGACCATACCGACACATCTGCAAGCCTTGAAGAGCTACAGTAATAACACTTCCCTTTACAAATGTGGCGTGTGAATTGTAATGAATTGAGTATTGAAACGATTCAGTGAGTCTCATTGCAGCTAATAGGGCTCTCATTGTCGGCATTCGCAAGTCCTTAAGGGGCAGAAATATGCAGAGCAATTATCCCATTCTTACCCTCCTTCCTTACACACACACACACACACACACACACACACAAAGGCAGACAGACTATTTGCACCACCCCACTCATCTTGTTCTCTCCCTCTCTCTCTCTTCTGTATCTCTCTGTCCTTGTCTCTGTAGAAATACTGTCGTGCTGTGTTTGGCTGATCACTTACATGCTGTTCTTGTTCCACTATCAGTCTCCTGACTGGAAGCGTCAAACAAATAGCCCGTCAGACAGGGTGCGGGTGCCAGCCCCCCACCCCCTTCTCCTCTCTCTCTCTTAGTCACTGCTTCACTGTCAGGACAACCCGCTTATTAAGTATCTGTTCCCCCCGCGTTCTTTTCGGAGGGCTGACAAATAGGTTAATTGTGAGCTGTCAAACAGACAGGAAGATGAATTCAAAGTATAAGCTGGTTTAACATGCCAATGGAGGATGGAGAGGAGGATGTTGAATAAAACAGCAGAGGAGGCAAACCCCTAATGGCTTAATTGGTGAGTTAGCATATCAGAAGGGTAAGATGGGACCTGACTAGACAGGCTAGCACCGACTAGTGCTTACCGTCAATTTCACTTAGCTCTTGCAGCCCAGGCAGGAGACTTCCTTTAAGCTAAGGTTCGCTCCGGTTAGACTATACGGAGGGTAGAAAATAGTAAAGTGTCAGGGTTTTGGGGTGTTTTGTGTGTTAGTTCTGTTGTTAGCCTTGTTTCCTTCCCGTTTCAGTTTCTGGTGTCTTTGTGTCATGTGCTTCTTGTGTTACTTCCTGGTTTCTGTGTCGTGTGCTTCCTGTTTTAGTTTCTGGTTTCTTTGTCATGTGGTCCTGTCATCCCTGCCATGTGTGTCTCTCCCTGTTCACTTCCTAGTTTGTCATGTGATCTGTCGTTCCTGCCATGTGCCTGTGTTTCCTGTCTCACTTCCTGGTTTCTTTGTCATGTGCTTCTGTCATTCCTGCCGTGTGTCTGTATTTCCCTGTTCTCTTCCTGATGTGGTCATGTGATTCTGTCTTCCCTCCTGTCAATCAGTTCCCTGGGTCCACCCCTCACCTGCACTCTGTCTTGTCTTGTGATTATTGTATTAGTTAGCCCCGCCTTGTCACACCTGAGTCTTGTTCCTAATCTCCCTGTGTATTTAAACCCCTGTCTCTGTTCAGTCTTGGTTGGTTCATTGTCGTCTGTCGTCTGTCGTCTGTCGTCTGTCACATGTCGCGTGTCGCATGTCTTGTTTTTGCTCTGCGTTCTCGCCAGCGTGTAAGTTTTCTCCTTTGTTCTTGTTTGTTTTTCTGTTAATAAATTCGTTGTCTTTGCAATTTCCTGCGCCTGGGTCTCAATCATGCCTCGTAGAGGCCGCATCCCTGACATAAAGTTGAAATAACGATGCATTCCTTAGTGTAACATACTATACTATAGGTCCCGACCAAAAAACAGCAGCAAATCCTGTTCCCGTGGAGCAAACGAATGCCTATGGTTAGTCATCAGACACTTTGCACAGAGTGAATCGGGCTAGGACCAGACTACTAGGTCACAGGAAATGGATCCAACACTACAGCTGCCCTTGAAGGTCTAAGACTTGGCAATATGGGGCCATCATATGTCATGTATGTGTGCTTCTGTTATTTTTTTGCCAAAGAGAAAAGAGGGTGAGTTTGTCTAGATGAAGGACCCAGTAGATGGATCCATATTTTTAAAGGTAATATCATAAAACAATATGTAAACGCATTTAGAAAACCCTTGAAGTCAACCTTACTGTGTGGCAGAGCCTACAGTTTAACTGTTTCTCAGGGTGGTTTAGCATAGACCTCTGAGGTGACATCAACAAATGTGTAGCTAGTCTATGGTTTTGCATGTCACAATCTTTCTACAGACCTGCAGGCAACATTAGGTTTGTTTGCATCAACTAACAAAACATACACAGATGTCATGAAAAAAACGACTTATCAAAAGAGAGATTTTATGGTGTTCAACCTAAAACCTGCATTTCATGGAGTTTGTGAGAGGGTGCGACGTGCAATCCAAGGTAGAGAATAGGGGCATTCATAGCTCCGGATTTGCAACGTGACGTGGCATGTTGGCTGTATCTCAGTCTTCCTGGATGTTACTGTTCTCATAATGTGTGGAGCTAAAATTTATAAGGTTTGGATTATTACTAGGATAAATTTTTAAATGTTTGGTCATTTTATTATCAACGTTAAATTAGAAGAGAATATTTAATAACTGGATTATCTTAGTCCAGGTGTCCTGAGATTCTGCAGGATTTTAGTGTGATTTAATTTTTGTCTCTGTGCACCAAAACATAATAAACCACAGCCATGACAAAAATTATATTGCTGAAATCTTGTCAAATGTCATTGGGTACCTTATATATTGTATTCATGTTGTTTTAATTTGCATAATGAACATCTCTGACAGCAAATAACTTTGAGAGCTAACTAGCTCCCTCGCCACATAAGCCACAAGGCATGCATTTATCTGCATCATCCTTGCACCATCAACTCATTCAAATGCCTTGTTGGTTTGTGAGATAAACAAGTGAGAAAGAGACACATTTCTGTAGCTCCGAAAAATGAAAAGATTAACCAAAGTCCTACAACACAGCAGTTATTCGAAGATAATGAAAATAGCCCATATATTGTAATAATGAATTTTGGACAATGAATTAATGGACAATATGGTGCCGTAAATACATGTGACCTAAATGCCCACTAATGTGCAGAGCAGCCATGCAAACTAGAGAGCTACAGTGGCTATTACTCTGTTATGATGGGAGACAGACGAGGGAGAGAGAGCGAGAAAGAGGAGGGAAAAAGGAATAAGGAATAAATAATGAAAGACTGGGAGAAGAAAAGGAAGAGTAAAAATGGGAAAGTAATCAAAAAGACAAGAAAGGAAAGCAGTTTGAGCTTGGGGGGGAAAAACAGAGAAAAATGACAGATGGTGTCCCCATCCCCATGGGAGAGGGAATAAAGCTGAACAGTATTCCAAAAAACATCGCTCTCACTCACTCACCTACACACACACACACACACATTCTCTTCAATGCTTTGTGTGCTAAATACTTCTATCCAATGATTTTGTCCCTATAATCTCTCTCGCTCTCTCTCTCACACTCGCCCGCTCGCTCACATTTCTGCTGTATTCACAGTGGATTTCATTATTTGGTGGACACACACAAACACACCCACACACACTTCTAGCCAGCTGGTGGCAGCAGATCCGATGGACCACCACAGATGCCCCTGTCAGGGCAGGGAAAGGGAGGCCCGGCGGGGGGGTGCGCCGGCTAACAAGGGCACTGGGTCTGTCGCGGTCCATCCCCAGAAGCTGGTGGGTGTGAGGTCCTATAGTAGCACTCCTCCAGTTGCATAACACATCATGAGGGACAGCAAGATGGAGATAGATAGGGAGATGGAGAGAAATAAAACATTAGCTTAGCATCAGTCATAAGTAGCTTTAAGTTCTTACTTTTCCCTAAAACATGTATATTGTATCTGTTTGTCTTGTATAAATTGTTACATAACATCAGCTTTGGAGTCATGCCAACAAGGCTCCTTTTGAAATTTGAATTTGAGAGAGAGGGGTACTTTCTGCGGAATATACCCAGATTAAGATGTGCTTTCATGTTCAAACCCACAACTACAAATCCAAAGTAATAGGATCTACATGACATCCATTGAGCAAGACAATGTGATTATGTTCTGTGTCTTCTATGAATTTGATCTTCTCAGATCACTACCATTGTAAGTGATCGTTAAGCCCCTTTTTTATCCCCTCAATTTGTAATCCATCATATCTCCCCTGGCTTACCCTTGACCTCTCCCACTGCCTGTGCATGGAATTAGGCACCACAGGCTGAGGTTGTGGGATCCATACTTCGATTGGTGCCCGTATACAATTTCAGAGGATTGTGTTGATGACATGTAATGCAAGCTATCTGCAGATGCTCCATAGTGGTGGTCTAGTCGTCATCCGTTTGACAGAGACAGAATAACATCTAGTGTTCCATCTGGACTCCTTGTGTTTCAGGATCTGGACTTATTGTACATCGTAGTTTTTTTTTTTTTAAACATTTTTAAAACACAAGGTTTTAACACAAGACAATCAACAAACGACAAAACAAAACAAGACTCGGCTCACAGACTATATACATACAGACAAGTTAGCTCATTAATTAATTATTGTTTGACAGAATGAATAAATATAAAGGATGTACATCGTAGTTAATCCTGGTCCAACTTTATCTGTACATGCCCTTCACAGGTCACACAACACTTTTTACACAGTATACTCTCATTTATCAATATACCCCCAGGTGGGCGCAGGTGTGCCCTGGCGATTTAAGGAGCTACTCCTGCGACCGCGCTCTCTCGCATTTTGCTTTTGTGCACTCATGCAGCACATTACACATCCACTTTGCAACAACACTGACTGCTCGACTACTCCTGTCTAACCTTCAACTTGTCTTGTACTTTTGATTTAATAAACAACTTCAAATGCTTTCGGTATCCTCGCCTTACTTTTGGTTCATGGTTCCCCTAGACTGTGACAGTGTTCAATATCACAATTCACAATAAAGCATATCTCCAAAACCTCATTCTTTCATTTACGCAACATTGCTAAGGTCAGAAAATTCCTTTCTTTTGAGGATGCAGAAAAAACTAATACATGCATTTGTTACCTCCAGACTTGACTATTGTAATGCACTGTTCTCTGGATGTAGTACTAGCTGCATCAAAAACCTTTAACTAATACAAAATGCCGCAGCACGAGCACTCACAAGGACAAAAAAATATGAACATATCACACCTATCCTTGCTTCCTTACATTGGCTTCCTGTTAAAAGCCGAATTGATTTTAAAATACTTCTCCTAACATATAAAGCCCTTAATGGCCTTGCTCCAGCATATATTAAAGACTTACTTGTTCCCTACAACCCTTCTAGACCCCTAAGGTCACAGAATGCTGGTCTCCTAGTAATTCCTAGAATATCAAAATCCACAATGGGAGGAAAAGCATTCTGCCACCTGTCCTGTGGAACAAACTCCCTTCTAACATTCGTCAAGCGGACACTCTCAACACCTTTAAGTCTAGACTCAAAACTTTTCTATTTACTGACCCCTTTAGTTAGGGATGGTGTATGGTAAGCCACAGCTCCTCAGGGTATTATTGGAAAGGACTGCCTCTGCTGTAAGCTCCCGTCCAGGGCTTGGTGGCCACTGACCATTTCCTTTAGTGGTGTTGGCTTGTTATACATCATACCTTAGTTATGCTGCTATAGTTTAATGCCGCCACAATCCACCCATCTGTTAACCCGTACAATTTTCATTCTGTCTTTCTCCTCCTCTCTCTTTCCTCTCCACTTATTTCTCTCTCTTCACTTAGCCAACATCTGTACATGGTTGCACATGCAATATAATTCACATTCTCTGAAATCTGATGGAGACTGTTCTAACTCATCTCCTCTCTGATTTTCCATGCCTTTACCACCCTGCCGTGAGTCATCACTGCCTTCTGCTGCCTGCACCTCCTGGGTTCTCCTGGGAACTTCTTCCAACGTGATCCGGCGGCACTCCTGAATTGTCCTCAACCCACTCCACTGTCCGTGCCACTGCCTCCCTGCTGAGGGTCACCCCTGCCTTCCACTGCCTGATCCTGCATCTCTGGCTTCCTGGGTGGTCTGCCTTCAGCTTCACAGATGACCCTGACATGATTGATACAGCCTCCAACTGGCCCCTGGCTTGAGTTAGTCTTAGTTTCCTCTTTCAAAGGGCTGCTCCTCTTGCCATAAAAGCATCAGCAATAGTGTCAGCAGATGACTCAGGGGGCATTGCTCAAGTTGCTCGGCTAGAGTCACTGAACTGCTGCAGAGTTCATGTCCAGAACTCACTCAAAGCTCCTCTCAAGTTTCAGCTCCACTGACATTCAGCAAAGTTCCGCAAGGGTCAATTAACAGGACTGTTGCAGGAATATTGGAATGACACGCCAACTTATTTCTGTGCCAAAACAGGCTTGATTTTCTGGCTGCTGTTTTGCTCATATCAACATCAATGTCAACGATGGCCATTCAGTCTGGAACATGTAGAATCAAGGTTGAAGCTATCTATCAACATTAAAATTTGAAGTTTTAAAGAAGATTAAAGATTACATTTTGCTTATCTCCCTTCTTTCTGATTGGCTGATGAGGTAATTTATTTTATTTAACCGACTATCTGTGAAGTAGATCAGATAAAATTTTAAATCACCATTCCATATCAAAGCACTAATGAATGGTAATGAACAAATCAAAGCTAGCGAATGTAATCACGCCTGATTAAATTAAAAAGCACAGCAATGTGACATTGTTGCTATGGCAACTGCGCAAACTTTTGGGTATGATATTTTACCCCAAGAAACTGTGACTGTAGAACTGTAAACCTATGAATAGACTGTATCTAGTCATGCATACACATTGCATCCTGTAAAAATATCACTCGTGTATGAGCTCTGTTATATTGCTTATATCATGTCCCATCTCAACATATCAATGCTCCTTAGCTATTCAGCAGGATGCATTTTTCATCAGGGCTATACTCCTCGCTCCAGGAAGCCCTGAGCAATGACCATAATGTTGTGTAATCACATTTCCACCTAAGGCATGTGTCATAACCACTACGTCTGCTGCTGGTCCGTCTTCTGTGTATTTATTTAATGAAGCTGGAAACAGCAAAGTTGTGCCTTTAAATCTATTCAATTTATACCCCCCCCCCCCCTTTAAAAAAAAAAAAAGAAAAGTTCACTCCATAGCTGACAGCATCCAGAGAGGGTGTAGGGGGAAACTTAATTTTCTGTATCTGTGGTTGACAAGGAAGAAACCTTGGGTCAGATTCATGGCTCAAAAGGCTAACCCAACTGCCTAGAGATATGCAAGGTTTTGCAATTTGCAGTTGCTCAGATGGCAATTAGTCTTAATGCAAAAAAAACCCAGCCTAATTCATGACAGTAAACACATCACACATCGAAACACACACACACACACACGTAATTGCATAATTGTGTGTATCTGGAATGAAATGAGAGAAAAAGAGGTCAAAAAAGAGGTAAAATCTCTTACTGTATTTCTTATCTCACACACTCTTCTTCCATATCACACATCCTGTCAAGGGCCAGCCGACGAAGAAGATATAGAATGAAGAAGAACAGAGAGAGAGAGAGAGAGAGAGCAAGAGAGAAGACGAGAGGAAAAACACAGGGAATAAGAGAACGACAGATTGAAATGGATGGTGGACATCACGATGAGGGAATTGCTGGATGCGTAGGTGAGCCAAGAACAAGTCTCATAGGACTGTGCACAGGAGGCCCACTGCAGCACTTAGCAAAGGGAGCTAAGTGGTCGTTTTATGGAGAGAGAGAGAGAGAGAGAAAGAGAGAGAGAAAGAGAGAGAGAGAGAGAGAATGCGAGAGAGAGAGAGAAAGAGAGAGAGATGGAAAGAGAGAGAGAGAGATGGAAAGTGTGCCAGACTCACTCTCAGTGAAGACAGGAGAATCTGACCTAGTTTGGAGAGAGAGACGTGCACATGTATGACAGACACACACACACACACACATGCTCAAGCGTACAAACACACACACACACACACACACACACATACACACACACACACATGCTCAAGCGTACAAACACACACACACACACATACACACACACACACATGCTCAAGCGTACAAACACACACACACACACACAGACGCATGCTCAAGCGCACAAACACACACAAATGTACGGTCACTCTCCTTCGGACACACATGGGCATAGACAGAATAATGTGCATGAATGCACATATTGTAGGCTCACTTGTACACCTAAACCAACACACTCACACACACACACACACACATACATATGCCCACAATACAGCCATATGCACAGACAGAACATAGACAATTGCACACACAGACCCATACAGTACATGCACGTGTGTGTGTGTCTACTGTTGGCATGTGTGTGTGAATACTGTAGGCGTGCGTGTGTGTATTGGTGTGAGTGTGTGAAGATGTGCAGGGACAAAGCAGGGGTCTCACTATTTTAAGGATTCTTGCTGCACCTGCAAAATAAATAGTTTGTTAGTTAGTTGGGTAAAACTTTATTTTAAGGTACACATGTTCGCCACTAATATGAATCTTTTTGTTTGAATAGCCACGTCCATCTGACTGACAGATATACTGTATGATTTAACATCAGCAGCGTGACATAATGACGTCTTGTGTGTCTGGATGTAATTTTATTTTATTTTTTTATTTTTTTGGGGCTTTTTGCCTTTTTTCTTATAGGAGTTGGAGAGAGATGGGGAAGGATCGACAAAGAACCTCGGCCGAAATCGAACCCGGGTCGCCGAATTCATGGCATGACGCCTTAGCCCACTGAGCAATGGCACCCCCAGTCTGGATGTAAGTTAATGTAGCCCACTAGAGCTTGCTTACACTTAACGGAGTTTAAAAACGTTACTGCAGTTCGGTGAGCGAATTGACATGACACTCAGGTTCACCCTGAACAGCAAAACAGATGTAAACAGTGTGCCGTGGAAAGCTTTTGATGGACAACACCAAACTAGGGGCATGATAGTGTCTTACAGCAATGCCTCCGTCACAGTCACAAATCGATTGTGCATGGCAAGGTCATTTGGTCATTTTCCTAACAGGGACATAATGGGGTGTGCAGTATAGCTAATGTATCTGCAGTTAGGCTACATAGCCAATTAGCCCCCCTTGTGTAAGTGCAACAACCTTTTCAGCTCTATGAAGCATACTTGTAGAGTCTGAAACGAAGCACTCTGAACGCAAAAGAAATGAAGGAGACTGTAAATTTATAAATACATTTATAAATAAGTAAATTTATAAATAGACCAACAGAAACCAGCGATGAGGTGTTGTTGGGAATGTTGTTGTGTTGCTAGACACATTTTAGAGCGGGCGGTTGGAGTGTGAGGATGTGCTTGCCTTACACCACTAAATACTGTAGGTTTTTTTTGTGTGTGTGAGTGTGAGTGTGTGTGTTTGGGCTGGTGGGAGCAGATCAGGATGCTGTATGTGATGCACAAGATTATTCCTTCTGCAGGATTCTTAATTCAGAGCTGACGGTTGGAGTGTGTGTGTATGTGTGTGTGTGTGTGTGTGTGTGTGTGTGTGTGTATGTGTGTGTGTGTGTGTGTGTGTGTGTGTGTGTGTGTGTGTGTGTGTGTGTGTGTGTGTGTGTGTTCTTACCCTTCATAGCTTTAAGTCAGTGGAAAGATCATGAACCTTTTTGAATATTATTTCATACTAATAAATTTAATCTCATGCAGATCGGCTTATCAAAGACTGGACCCTTGACATTGAGGGAACAGACTAAAGAACTTTAACATCTAAAGGATTTCTCAAATATCCAGATTAAATTCTCTATTCCTTTCTTTCTTTCTTTTACACAAATGGACGCAGTTACGCATTAAATCAGTTCATCAGCTCCTAGTACCCAAAAAACAGCAACTGCCTGGTACCAGCCATCACATGATTTTTTAGTAGACCTCATATGTGTGTATGTGTGTGTCTATTCTGTGTGTGTGTGTGTGTATATGTTTTGTGTATGTCTGTGTCTGGGTGCAGAGTCATGCATCAGCCCTAAAAAAAAGTCTTTAGTTGGCGTCTACTCTCTGACCTTGCCTAAAGTCCATTGCCATCATATTTCATCCATATACAGTATCTGTAATAAATGAAGACACTCTCCAGGATTATATCACATTATATCACATGATATCAGTTTCAACACAGAAGGCAAATTCTCGTAGGCCACACATGCGTGGACCTGATCTCTCCAAGAACTGATGGGACTCTCAGCCCCTGTCTGGGGAGGGAGGTGAAACTGGCACTCTTGCTTCTGTGAGTTTATGTAATACCGTAGACTATAAACGGCTTAGACAGGGATTTAGATATCAAAACACCCATGCTGGACTTTATGAAAGCATGGAACACTGCTCTCTGTTAATTTGTGATTCTCTCTCTCTCTCCCTGTGTGTGTGTGTGTGTTTGTGTGTGATTGTGTGAGTACATGACTGTTAGGATTTAGAATTGTGTTCTCTGTCACTCTCTCTCCCTTGTGTGTGTGCGTGTGTGTGTGTGAGAGAGAGAGAGAGGGATAGAGAGTGGGAGGGGGAGGGAGGTCAGGCAGGGTCTCGGGGTGCTGAGATTACACACACACACACACACACTCACAAAGGCAGTACTGTATTTTTCCTTTTACCTTTAATCCTCCATTTCACCTGCCCCTATATCCCCCATTTCTCCTGTCTCTCTTTCTCTCTCTTCTCTCTCCTCTATCTTTCTCTCTCTCCCCCCTCTCTCTATCTACCTCTCCATCTCACTCTCCCTCTCTCCCCCCTCTCTCTCTATCTACCTCTCCATCTCACTCTCCCTCTCTCTCCCTCCATCTCTCTCTCTCTTTCTCTCTCTCTCTCTCTCTCTCGCTCTCTCCCTGGCTTTCCCCCCATTCTCCACCCTCCCCTTTCTGCTGTGTCTGCTCATTTAAGGTACAATCTCCCCAACACCTTTTGTCCTTCCTTCTCCACTTCCCCTTTCTCTCTCACTCCTTCCCACACCTCCTCTCCTCTCCTCTCCTCTTTTCTCACCGCATTAACCATTTCTTGTCTGTCATACCTTTGAGCTGTTCTATGAACTAAAATAACACACTGCAAAAAAGGTGTTTTTTCAGAATACCCGCAAGCACGCGCACACACACACACACACACACACACACACAAACTCACATTTTTTCCAAGCTTTGTTAGACAAAATGGTGATAATGAAAGTCTCAGTCGATGTTCAGCCACTATCAGAACAGAATAAAAATCTGTTTGTGAACGTAACGTTCTTGTTAGTTTTGATAATTTCACAATTTTATTTTATTACCAGATTGCCCATTTTTCCCTCAAGGATGGTGAAGCCATGACCCACCCTCCTCTGCCTCTAATTGGCTGGTACTTGCTGCTTTCACTGATTACATTGGTTTACTTTAGACATGAGGATAAGAAAGACGTGGATGTGTGCGGTCCCTTCTAACTTCTTCCCTGTTAGGATTTTATTGAACGAACTACAAGGCTAAGCTAAATCATAACAAAGTAGCATCGCATGCCAGAGCAATTCGGTGCACGGAGACAAGACGGTATGGATCAACTTGTCTAAGTTAGGGTAAGGATATTGCAATATTGAAAATCGGTGGCATGATAAATACATTTTACATTCATCCAGGCTGCTTGTGTGACCAGTGGTAATTACAAACAGCTCCTAATCAAGTTATGATCATTTTATAATAGTGAGCAAGTAGAATGACAGATTTCTGGGTAAACATAGTCTTACGTGTAACTGTTTCGAAAACAGGGCTTTTTTTCTGGACAACTTTTTTTTTCTTTTTTTTTTTTTAAAGGTGAAAACCGAGAGTATACCCACTTCTACAGGGACCACTACACCACTGATGGTAATGATGCTAACTATGTAATCTGTAATTAATTACATTATCGTTACTGAAAAAAAATAACGGCATAGTAACATGCACCATTTATTTTAATACTATTATTCCTAAAAGTGCCTGTAATGCATGAAACACACTTTGTGGAGAAAAGATGTGAAAAAACTGATGAAATTATGAACAGACAGAAGCAAGTGAATGTACAGAAACGTGAGAGGGCAAATGGGTGAATAAAGACCTAGAGCAGACATAAGGGAGACACCTCTGTATGTCTGTATGTGTGTATGTGTATGTGTGTGTGTGACTGTGTATGTGTGTTAATGCTCCTCAGTACAGTATGTGTGTGTGTGTGTGTGTGTGTACCCCTCGGCTGAGCCCAGAGGTCCAGAGCTGAGTTCACTTGGTGTTAGTGTTAACACTGAGTGCCAGTGGTCGGCACCTATACTGCACCCACAGCCACTGATCCTGAGCCTGCTCATGTCACAACACTACACGACACAACACAACACACACGTCACCTCACCTCACTAGAGATGCAGACCAACACAACGCAGTCACTACACAGCTTAGCAGAACACAACACTACACGACGCAACATAACACGACACAACACAGCACAGCACAACACAACACAACACAACACAACATCACACAACACAACACAACACATCACATCACACAACACAGCACAACACTACACAGCACACAACACAGCACAACACAACACATTCACCACAGTCACCTCTTAGACAACACTACAGGGACACACACACACGGAGCGAGAGAGAGAGAGAGAGAGAGAGAGGGGAGAAACACAGCAGAAAAGAGACAGAAAGAGAGAAACCAAAAGAAAAAGAAGACCAAAGAAGTAGAAGTGAAATAGAAGACAAAAAGAAGGAAAGAAAGACAGAACAGACCCACAGCAGAACAAGGGAAAGGATAACAAGAGCAGAGAGAAGAAAACAAAGGAGGTTCTTGAGGGTGCTATATAGAACCATAGGGGTTCTTTGTCTAGAAAATTGAACCATTGCCTTCAAAAAGGTGCCATTTCATGCACGTGATGGAAATTTGAACTTCAACGACCTTTACTGGAACCTTTCTGAAAACGACACTCATTTTACACCATTTTCAAGGTAAGTGGTTGAAAATGTTCACCTCTTTTTTTCATTTGGTATTTCCTTAGTGTTACAGACGGAGAAAAGATAAGGGGCGTTTCCCATAAACTACGTCAGTATGTGTAGCTTTGACATCTGTAGTTACAGTAGCTGTTGATGTCATAGCAAATACAGTTCACATTGTTGGATTCCTTATTAAGATACGTTTTCTACTTCTTTGTCAATCTGATAGTTAAATTATCAGGTTTTGAAGTTGTATGCGAATTGTTGTTTAATGACAAGCCCGGTATTTTGAGACTTGACGTCAATTGCTAGTGTGGAGTTGTCATGGCTAACTTAGGCTAACTTAGCTTAGGCTTTTACTCATTAGCTATAACATTACATAGCTGTAAAGCAGATCTTTTCACTAATGCCAAAGCCTATTCAAACGACAACATTTGACTCTCTTGGCTACTGTGGACAGTCCTGCAATTAAGTCCTACGATTATCTTGTTAAGCACATCCAACGACACCACAAAAGTTTGGTCAGTCTAAACTATTTTCTGCTTCTAAAATGCGTTAAATTTCTAGGCTGTAAGCAATAGTAACCGTATGTATGGCAACACTGCACAATCTCCTGTCCATGATGACTCCTGCTCCCTACAACTGGCTTTAAATTAAATAAATTAAATTATTGAAGAATGATGTATAAATTAACTCTTGTAATATAATGCAAATGTGTTGTAATTCTCACATCAACAGAACAACAAATTGAAACGCTTCTGCAGTTAACAAAGAATGACTGAAAAACTTCTTCCACTGATGAAACAC
>JAGFZM010000402.1:46541-61634 GCA_017657215.1 Limnothrissa miodon | reverse complement strand
GGGGGGGGGGGGGGGGTTCTGATGTTTGCTTGATGTTTCGATGTTTCTGCAGGAACTTTGTTTCCAAGGACGCTGAGGACAAGGATGAGTCCATTGATTACTCTTCTCTGATCTTTGATCCCAGTAAAATAAAATTGGAAGAGATTTAAAAAATAAAAACAGAGGTCGGAGATTCAATAAAATATTGACTTTCCTAAGAACATAATTTGACTCCTTTTTTCCCTCTGCTTTTTCCCCTGTCTTTTTTGGCTTTCATAGACTTTCTAATAGACACTGTCGTACACACACACACACACACACACACACAGAGTGACATACACACACACACACACACACACACACACACACATACAAACTGGGCTTGTCAGCATCAGGGAATTGACAGGCCTTACAAAAATGCTAGCCTCTGAAAACACTCTGAAGAAGATTCACCAAAGTAGAGAAAATGGTAATGATGGTGATGTGTGTGTGTGTGTGTGTGTGTGTGTGTGTGTGTTTGTTTGTGTGTGTTTGTAGAAAGAGAGGTGAACATTTTGTGTCAACCTCTTAGGCTTCTCCACACGCACGCTCAGGTGGCCCGAGTATGCTCTGCCACCAAAGTGCTCGATCAATAATGAAATGCCACCGTACAGGAGTCAGCACGCACAGGGAAGACACAAGGACGAGAAGAAAGAGCGAGTGTGCGCAAAAAGCTAGTGGGTAGATAAAGTTGAGAGAGAGAGAGTGTAGGTGACAGAGAAAGAAAGAGTGAGTGGGGATAAAAAGGCTGAGACTCTGAGAGTAGGGAAGAGAGAGAGAAAGAGCAAATAGGGAGAAAAAGCTGATAGAGAGAAGAGAGAGAGAGAGAGAGAGGAGAGATGGCTTTTGATGGATGTAATCCATCTCAGTGTTGTCTACTGTGGGCTTTGGCAGTATTGTGGCTCACATGGATGAGTACAGACGCAGTGGCGGGTGAAAGGATGAGGACGAGAGCCGGGGTTGTACAGAGTGCCACCTCCCAGCACTTAGTACTGTTCTCCCATTCAGTGCGCGTGACCGGGCACAGCAGAGAACATCTGTCAGCTGTAAGCAACCAGTCAGAGGTGGGGATGGAGAACCGGCTAGCGAGTAGAACCGAGAACTGAATGCTTTGAGTTGCTGGAATCATCCAACTCTGTCTTTATCATTTCTACTTATCATCAACGCCAATGCTTCTCAGATCATGATTGATGAAGACACAATTAAAATGCATAACACAGCTCTACATGGTTTCTCTGTAAAATAACATTCTATTCTACATCACCTGTAGTGTTGAAGTACTTGAGCGGTCTCAGACTAAAGACCGGTCTCGAGACCTCTTTCTGCTTTCTCTTGACTCGGTCTCGGACAATGGTAAAAGGAAAAGGACTTGTAATTTCAGAGCGAGTCCTCGAGACCAATTTATTTTTTTTATGTTCACATAAAACTCCAACAAATTTCCATCATTACAAATAAATTTAAATAATATTCAACATTATGTTCTACCGTATTCTCAAAAGTATTACATTTAGAACATATTGTGAACAAGCCTACTAATCTACACAAACCTTTGTCAAATTGTAATTTGCTCTGCAACCCCTAACTGTGATTCAAGGGTGGGTCTAAGGTGTGAATGAGAAAGGAGCGCAGTTTTGAAAAATTGGCAGAAGAAGATGCATATGTATTTTATTAATGAAGTCACATGAAGAGGTTAGGTCGAACTCCCTCCCTTAAAGAGGCACTCAGTAAGTTTATGCGACCATTTTTGTGGTCGTAAAATCGCTTAGAAATCGTTTTTTTCTGTTAGACTGGTCTGTTGTGTAGCAAACGGCGATTGAGCGCACCGCTGTACAGCCCTGTATAGTGAATACAGTAGGGAGTGTACACTACAGCAATACAGCTAACTGTACAGAGCTCCCCCTACAGGTTTGTGGCGTTTAATGCAGGGTTAAGAAACAGACTTACTTGAAACAGACTTGAGTGCCACTTTAAGAGCGCGTCATACTATTCCTGTAACCCTAGTAATTCCTAGTCTCGCTTAGTCTTCAGATCTAACCGTTGATTATAAATTGAGCTGATATTACATCATGGTAATGAAAACTGACTTAGTTTTATGGCTTTTTTGGTCTTGACTTGGTCTCAATTCCTGAAAGACTCGGTCTCGACTCGGTCTTGCTTCCTCAAAGACTCGGTCTTGACTCGACTGCATTAGAAAACCGACGGTCTCGGTCTCGACCCTTCAAAGACTAGTCACCTGAATGGGACTAAGTCTATCATATAGGCCAATGTGCTGATTCTGTGTAAGACAGAGTAGAAAACCTTAAGGGATTAGGAAAACAGTAAGGAATGAATTAGGAATCAAGTAATCAAGGATTTGTATTATCACATGAATTAATTAACAGACGTAAAAGCTGTACAATGCAATGGAATTATATGTTCTCAGTCTGTTGTGCATAAATGGGTATAGAAAGGCAATGGCCCAATCCCAAGATCCAACTGGTGATTCACTGATTATTCTTGGGGGCAGGAAGTGTACTCACATCTTCCCCAGAAATGCAATTCAACTGATTTGAGGTGATGATTATACCCAGTATTTTTTAAATCCTGCCTCCATTTTCAGATGTAAGTTTCTACGTCAGTCAGTACACGGGCCCCCCAATTACGCAAAAGGGATAAAGTTGAATAAAGTGGATGTTGACATTACAGTACCTCCAAGCTACTGTATACCAGACATGTATCGCCCTAATCCGCTGCCCTAAAACCAGATTAACTGCATCTCACGGCTTTATTTTGGTGTGAAAGTGAAGCATTTGTTGTTTAAAAGCAGCTTCAAATGAAACTGGGAGTTGAAACATGCAGCCCAGCCCAGTCCACAGTGATGGCCAGATTGTACTGAGGCTTCAAAGTGTGTTTTGAGTATGACGTGCTTCCAGCTGAGGAGATGGAGAGATCACGTGAAGTGATGTTTGGGGCCTCGTTTATGGAGCTACTGCTTTGAAGTAGGGTTTAATTATGGCAGGACATTGTAAGATGTTCTCACACTTAGTGGGTTTTTGTCAGTGGTCGGAGACAGAGAAGCTGCGGTGGAGTTAATTGTTGCAACGAGATGAACACGAAGTGGAAATTTTTGCTTAATTGGGAGCACTTTGATAAAAAGGCTATAGAAAACCAGCTCCTAAAAAACAGTCCTATTAGTAACAGGGCTAATGTGTTTAGGTACATTGTAAATGGACTGCATTTATATAGCGCTTTTTTACTCCTACGAGCACTCAAAGCGCTTTACAATGTATGCCTCACAATCACCCATTCACACACATGCACTTACACACCAGTGGCAGAGGCTGCAATGCAAGGTACCATCCTGCCACTGGGAGCAATTGGGGTTCAGTATCTTGCTCAAGGACACTTCGATGAGGTCAGACGGAGCAGGGCTCGAACCTGTAACCCTTCGGTTGCCGAACGACACCTCTACCACCATCGCCCCAGTAGGAAGGTACAGTAACACGTTTCAAAGGCCATCATTTCATACAGTTAAGACATGCAGAACTGACACATTTTTGTTGTCAAATATGTATTTATTTACCACTAGATGGCCTTAGGGAACATTTGAAGTAGACAGTACATGAGGCTTTGAGAATTTAACCATTTTGCCACACATTTGCTGAAATGCTACAAAGCCTCATTTCGCCATCACTATCCGTCCATTTTTATGGATGTCCGTAAGTGAGACACAGCTTCTGTGGTCCAAGTAAACTTTGCTTTTTATTTTACTCTTAGTATTTGATGTAAAATGCTAGGAAGGAAGAATTTAATTTAATAAACTCATTTTAAGATTTTACAGTTTTTCTCGATTGGTTTGGCTCATTTCTTGAAACCGAGATGACATTCTCAAAATAACATGAACAAATCTCCAAACCACCTTGCAATTGTTCACAACAGAAGGAACTTTATGTTTCTCCAGTTGCACCTCTGTGATAGTGACAAAACATCTAAGCATTTTGACTTGCAGTGCTTACACAATGCCAAAGGGACAATACATTTTGGGGGCACTGACTACTTACATGAGAAAGATATTTAGTTTTGACACATGGATAAACTGTTTTGGGAGAGATATGAGCTTTTGCAGGGGATCCATGGTGTTGTGCTAAACCATCCAGGTTATTTTGACAAAAGCACTAAATGAATGCACATGTGCCAAGGCAATTGAGAAGGATCTGTGCTATTTTTACTGTACTGACCTTTTATATGGGAAAGGAATCTGCTTTTGAAGCATGTATGAAGAGTTTTGGGAAAGATATTTGATTTTGCTAGTGAGCTATAATGTTGTGCAGAACTGTAAGACTGTGACCTTATAGTTTTAAGAATGTCATCTCGGTTTCAAGAAATGAGCCAAACCAATGGAGAAAAACTGTAAATGGTTTGGTCCAAAATAGTTATGGAGTGTTTTTTTTTTTTTTTTTTTCCAGAGGAACACATCAACACTTTGAATCAATGGGTCTGTTTTTATTCCACATCCTAAATTTATTTTTAAAAAGAAAGAAAAACATCAAAATTACTTTTTATTGTGTCATTTTAAAACAAAACAAAATAAAACATTTTTGCCAAGGCCTTAAAAAAAAGCAAAGAAAAGAAAGAAATCTCAATGTCTAGCAGCATCCAAAACATCATAAGTACCCAGGAATAATCAATAATATTTTTATATATATATATATATTTCTCTCATGGGGTGGGGAGGGGTCAGTTTCTCTATCCAGTACAGCCAATGGAGAACAATTGATCCTTTTTAATGTGAAAAAGTAAATCCAAGAAGGGGGTTAAATCCACTTAGAGAAAATAAGAGTGCTTTAGTAAAAGACGCTTGACTCTTCTCTGAGGTACCAAACACAGAAACTGATTTTGGCATTGGACTGAGGTGACAAAAGCATCACAGCTCATTTTAATCCAAGATACACCACCAAGACACCAACAACAGGTTTCCATTGGGAAGTGAGGAGGGATTAAAAAAAAAAAAAAAAACGACAACCCTCACACTGCACTCCATTACAGGCTAAAAACTTCACCATAAAGAGGAGGAGAGAGAGGGTAGTTAGGGGCTCGGGGATGGGATAGATAGAATTAAGGAGAAAACAATAAAAAAGAGAGAGAGAAAGGAATGGAAACAAGGAGGGAGAGACTGAAAGATAAGGAGGAGAGAGAGAGAGAAAAGGGGGAAACGAGGAGAGAGAAGCAGAAAAGGAGGAGGGTATGGGAGATGAGGAGAGAGAGAGGGGGTTTGGGGGATCGAGAGAACGATTCAAAACACTATCCATCCACGTGACCATCAATTAGTTCAGGCACACATTGTTGGGGCTTATTCTTTTCTTTTCTTGCAAAATAAATATGTCAGAATACAACTGCATCTTTGACAACATCACAGTCAGTGCTATTCATCATATAGAACAGTTTTGTGACTACACACTCAACAGACCATACTTATTGCTGCTAGGACTCTGAAATCACTAATCATTTGTTACTGTACAAAACTAATTACAATAGAGAATGAATGAAAGAAAGAAAGAGAGAGAGAGAGAGAGAGAGAGAGAGAGAGAGAGAGAGAGAGAGAGAAAGAAACTTCACATACACAAGGAAAGCACCTCAGAAGTACAAAAGGTAAGAACCTGGCTATCTTGTAACTTAACCATCACAAAGGAAAAAAAGACAAGAAAAAAAATCCAGGATTCGACAGATCTGTAGTGTTTTTCAACTGGGATATTCAAGTCTCTTTGAGAGGCCACAGGTTTAAATGCTTGTGTGGAACAGAAAATCTGACTATATCTTCAGTTACATTCATTTCCTTTTTTTTCCTTCTTCTCCAAAGTCCTCCTCTTTTATACATTGTGCCTGGCAGTGTACGTCGAGACTGTCCCAAAAAGAAATGCACAGCCGTTCCAAGCAATCCCTTTAGCGTCCTTTATCCTCCTTAGTTTTCTGCCTCACCAGGTCCATGACGATGACTCAGCATTAGTGTGTTAGCATTCAAACACTGTGGGTTTGGGAGAGAGAGGGTTTGGGTGGGGAGGGGGAGGGAGGGTGGCGATAGGGGTGACGTGCTACATCTGCGTCAGATTCCACAGTCGGTTCCAACACAGTAGCATAGCTGTTTCTTTTAGAACAAAAGGTGAAAGTGTGTGTGTGTGTGTGTGTGTAATAAGAGTATGGTGCTACTGGTTCTGTTATTGTGATTGAGTCCTAATGGAGTCTGTCCCTCCATTAAAGTGTAGAGCCACTTAGTGAGGAGGCTGTATTGTATTGTATTGTATTGTATGCGTCAGTGCCACGTAGCTGGAGTTGAGCTGTTGGGTAGTGTTGTGTTACATCACATGCTTTCATGTGATCTTGTCCAATAAAGGTGAGGGGTCACTTGGTGAAAGTACTGTAGCTGGTAAAGGTGTGTGTGAATATGTGTGTGTGTGTGTGTGTGTGTGTGAGCATGTGTGTGTGTGTTCTCAGGGGTTCTTCTCCATGGAGTTGAGGAACCACTCTGTGAAGCGCCTGAGCTGGGCGGCCGCTGTCTGGCTCTCCTCGTGGAGACGCATGTTGTCCTGCCTCAGGTGCTGGACCTGTTCCTGTAGCATGGCCTTGTCCTGCTGCTCCTGAACACACACACACACACACATTATAAAATGGCAAAGGTAGTACTTGAAATTTATCTACATTTATTTGCCTAATCAGTCAACCCCAGTTGGCGTGTTAGAAAGCGACTGTGCCCGGGTCTATTAACTCTTAAAAGGGCATCTCATTACATTTACTGTGTGTGTGCGTGTGTTTGTGTGTGTGTGTGTTTGTGTGTGTGTGTGTGTGTGTGTGTGTGTGTGTGTGTGTTTGTGTGTGTGTGTGCGTGTTTTTGTATTCCCATCCCAGACTGGGGTTCAGAGTGGTTCAGAGTAGTTCTCCTTCACAACCACACCGTCTCATTGAAACCACTGCGGTCACACTAGCGAGGTCACTGTGTGTGATGGAGGACACTGCAGTGCTCCAGGGGGGTGGAGGAGACGCCTGCTCCGCTGAGGGATCTTACCTTTCGGAGGTCGTGCTGGAGCTGACGGAGGATCAACTCCAGCTGATTGACTTTCCCAGTGAGTAAGGTAGGGGAGCCTTCCCTGGGGCGGGAGAGAGAGAAAATATGGTCAACAGCATGTCTTTATCTGATGCTTCTCCTTCCATCCCCTCTTCCCCACTTAATTCATTTTTTGTCCCCCCCTCCCCCCTTCATCCAATGATCTCATTCATTTACATCATGCTGTACTTAAAATACCAACATGACATTTGGTATTGGTACACACATGACAACTGCCATTCATATAAGCTCAAAATAAGCCCTTACAAGTACTTTCGAACCCTTACGAGACTATCTAGCTTTTAACTAAAGGTTAAAATGGCTCCCCCTGAGGAAGTCCTTTTGGGATTCCCTTTCCCCTAGTTGGAGCTCCTTGTCCCTACTTACCCAGTGTCCAGTGCGGAGTCCCCTCTGGGGAGCGTCCCGAGCTCGGGGGACATGTCCAGTGCTTGTTTGGCCTGCTCGGCTTCACTCAGTGAGCTGAGGGAGGGGGCGCTCTGGTCTGAAAACAACACACGGGGACAGGGACAAGAATTAGCATTCAGCATCCAACAGCAGCACAAGGTTACTGTACAGTATGTTGCATCAACAAGAGGCTACAGAATTGGAGACCTCTTGTTACCGCTAGCCTAAAGACTCAAGAACTATCTTCAGAAACAGAGTATGGTGGTGTGCTACATTAGAATCAACGGTTAAGGCCGGCCCGGTATGTTGTTAGCAACTAACTAAACTACATATGGTTCATTTTACCATGTGGCTAAAAGACTTTCACTGTACACTGCTTTTTATGGCCACAGATGACGGTTTACGTCAGCTTCAGACTAAAAGGTTAAATTCTAGCACTATTAGTGCTATAGAAGCTACACCAGCATCAGCACCAGGGGAATGATCATGTTTAAGCGTACAAGAGTCTAAGGCCCAAACACTATAGAGCCTATTGTGCCAGAACTTCACTTCTCAGCGAAGATTTTTAAAAGAGTTGGGTTTAAAATTTGTTTATTTGAGCACCATGGGAGAACAGAGATGTTTCTGGGGCACTCTCATGCGGTAGCGTAAAACAGGGTTGAAGGGTGGGGAGGGTGGAAGTGGAAGGGCCTAAATGTTCGAGGCGTTTGCTGTTACATTATACATTCTGGGAGGAAGGGGGACGGGGTGGGGTAGGGGGAGGGGGTGGAGGGTTTACATGCGCGACACTTTGCCACCCGTACCCAAATGAAGGCTGCGAATGCATTTTTAAAAAGTGTTGTGCTGGAGGAGAGGAGAGCTTGTTTTAGCACGTTCTCTTGCTTGTTTAAACAAAACAGAGAGCGTAGCGAAAGAGAGTAGTTACACTCAAACACGACGGAAGACTCGCAGGGAGTCGGCGTGGAGTGATTGAGGGCGGAGGAAATCAAACCCTCTCAGGGCTGCCGGAGGGAATTAAGGTGGCATGATAACGCCGTTGCGTAACGCTGGGCTAAAAAACCAAGCAGCGGGCCTTGGGGACAGTGAGCCGAGGACGGCGAAACGGAAACACGAGGAGAAAGCTCCCGACAAAATTAGCCGATTAATCTGCGGTAATCAGGTTTTGCATAATCCCTGAAGGTCTGAGAAACATCTGCATTCCTGCACAACACAGTGTTGGATAATAAAGGCCGTCACACATTCGGTGTATGGCCTCATATGAACGCAGGGAAGGCTGAGGGCCAACTCACAGCACTCACAGTTTACTGTAACCTAAAACACCCTAAGACATGGAGATGAACGTCAGCCCAAAAGAGACTATGGTAAACAGACATAGGTCAGATAAAAGCGTCTGCCAAGTCCAGATAAACATAAACAAATAAATATCTTACTTCCTCAAAAGGGTTAGATGCCAGAGGCAAAACATGTTGTTTTAACTGTCTAAAATGGCGTATTTATTTTCATAATTTTTAAAATAACCTTGTTCTGGCCGAGAGCTCTAGAGTCCAAGCCCGGGGAAGAAGTACGGCTTAGTGACTAGGCAAGAGGTCAAGTAATAAAGAAGGTCTATTTTTCTGGCTTGGGCAAGAGTCTTATTACTGAATTATGGACCTTTTTGCTAAAGCTTACCTAACTTTTAGTGTTAGTACCAGTAGTCTGATTTGCTACATTCATCAAGGAGGGCAGAAAACTTTCGTAACCAATAGCAACTGATAATCTACTTATCTTAAACTTAAAAGCAAATCAATAATAAGTTAGTTAGTAATGAACAGCAGTTCATAAGTTAGTGGTTTAGTCATGATCCCTAAAGTATTAAAAGCGCTGCTAAGTAATAAGAGTTATTATGAAGAACAGATGGCAGGTTAGATAGTTCTACAATCTACTATTTATAGCGATAAGTCACCTAGATATAATCTTTTTTCACAAAGACGTACGAGCTCCTTGTCTACGCCCAGCCCTGAGTGGACAAAATCACAGATCAATGGCAGGATAGGGCAAAACACAACACAGGGACAAAACCATTTTACAGACATGGTGATATGACACTGGACACCAGTTCACCCACTTGAGAAACACACACACACATACACACACACACACACACACACACAGTAATAGTTCTCAGCGCCTTGTGTATATTGTCACCAAGAAGACAAAAGGTCACCAGTTCATAAGCTCTCTTGAGGATTTGTGTTCTCTTTCTTTCACCCTCTCTCCCTCTCCATGCTCTTTAAGGGTAGAGGGATCACACATCCACACATCCACTTCAGGTTAATGATGAGAACGGCTGGAGTTCACACCTCCTCATCAAACACTGCTGAGAGGTGATAAACTACAACCCGCACTTCGCTCACATTCACACACTATTGCCCCACACACACACACACACACACACACACACACACAGACAGAAACACAAACATACAAGGAGAAATCCAATCAAGTACACACATGGACACAAAAACAATCCAAAATCCTCAACAGAAAGAAAAACAGAAAGAACACAAACAAAATCATTACCTTCCAACAAGAGAGCATTGGACAGCTCTGAAAAGGAAACAAACAAACAAAAAAAAAACAACAACAAGAAAGACAAAAAAAGCACAAAGAAGAAGAAGAAGAAAAATGTCAGGAGCTAGAGTACACTCTATACCTTAGAACTAAGATATTAAAACCATCAGGCATGTGGATGATTTGTGTCATATCTTCTTCAGCTCAGGAAGTGTCTTTTACACCAAATCATCATTCAACATGGCCTGTGGGATTTAAACTGGGGTCTTATGTAGCAAGCTTAGAGACAGTACTTTAACCACAAATATAATATATATAAGTATAAGATGAATAGCCGAGCATGAGGGGGAATTATGACATATAAGAGCCTTGACACAGAGTTGGGACTAGGAGTCTCCCATTAGAACCCACATAGAGCTATGGGACTAGGTGTCTCCGATTAGAACCACATAGAGCTATGGGACTAGGAGTCTCCCATTAGAACCCACATAGATCTATGGGGGTAGGAGTTATCTATTAGAACCCACATAGAACTATGGGACTAGGAGACTCCCATTAGAACCCACATAGAGCTACGGGACTAGGAGTCTCCCGTTAGAACCAATATAGAACTATGGGACTAGGAGTCTCCCATTAGAACCCACATAGAACTATGGGACTGGGAGTCTCCCATTAGAACCCACATAGAGCTATGGGACTAGGTGTCTCCCTTAGCAGCATACAGGCAATTGCAAGCAGAGGAGAAGGATGTTGCAGAATTAAGCGGGATGTAGAGAAGCAGCTGTTCAGAATTAATTAGATCTTTATTTAGAACAGATGCAAGTATGGATGTATATCTCCCAGGGAGTAGCTATATGTGACGTGCCAAGACAGCTTCTCACACACACACACACAAGCAGATGTAAGTATGTACGTAAATCTCACAGGAAGTAGCAGTACGTGACGTGCCAAAACAGCTTCTTACACATATGCGCCAGTGGATGTGGCGTGTGACCAGCACTGAGGTGCTGGCTTTCGCAAAGTGGTTTGTGTTGTGAGTATTACCAGTGCCTCACACTTCAGGCTCTGGTATTGTTAGCACGTTCCCGCCGACAAAACTGGCAGCGGCTGGTCCCGAAATAGGAATCGAATCTCGGAGGCAATCAGCGTCGTGCCAACCTGGCATGTAGGAACTAGCATGTAGTGTCGTCCTTTGAGCAGCAGTGCTTGGCGGCGGTTAGGGGGCCGAGCAGGGAGAGTGAGGCACTTGTGCCAGGTCTTTGGATCGATTTGCACGTACTTGTGACAATTTGGTTGTTAAGCAAGCGAGCCGTCAACAGCAGGCTTTTGTTCCCTCTCTAGGTCCTGGCCTTGGTTGGCCTCGCTGAGCGTTTCGCCCCCCCGTGGATTTGGGGAGAGATTCAAGTGCCATTGTTGCCATCCAAATAAACAACCAAACAAAGGAAAATAAAACCGGGGCTTGCCACAGCCAGTTATAGGGAACAGAAAAGGAACAGAGAGGAATAAAAAAGCAAGACACTCTTTAGCAAAGTGACTGTACTTCAAATAAATCTAAAAGGAACAAAGACACACAGTGTGTGTTTGTGTGTGTGTGTGAGATTAAGTTGTATGTGACAGAGAAGAAGTGTCAAGGGAGTGGGGCTGTGGTGAAGCAGAGCGTTAAGTATTACCAGCGGATAAAGAGCAATTAGAAAGAGAAAGAGAGAGAGAGAGAGATGGAGAGGACGTGTAAGCAAAGGGCCAAAATGGGGCCAAGGTAAGACATTGTATGAGTGAAAGACGGCAAGAGGGAGAGGACAAAAAAGGTGAGCCAGATAGGTCAGAAGGTGACAGGGTGGCTATAACTGCTCTTAACCAAAATTAGCCAAGGTCTGAAACGTGTAATTACGGCCAGTGCTCGCCTAAGCCAAACCTCTCTCACTCTCTCTCTCTCTCTCTCTCTCTCTGTCTTTTCTTCTTTGTCTCTCTCTTTCTCCTTAAGTGGCTTTGTGCTGTGGCCTAGGCTCAGCGATAATGGCTTCATTTTGCTGCGGCGGTGAAAAATGCACTCTGCATCTGCTAATTAACACCTAGCGGAACTGTGGATCCCGGCACGCAACGGCAGGAAGGTGGTAAGGGGAGCACAGGGACGGGAACTGCTGGGTGGTGGAGGAGAAAGAGAGTGAACAAAAGAGGAGGAGAGAAAGAAAAAGGGAGGAGAGAACAGGCAAAGAACGGGAGCAGGAAGAGGCTGGGGTTAAGACATCCTCACATGAGGTCTGGAGAAAACACTGATGATGGTTAGATGGAAAAGTATCCATTTGAAATATACTGGTTTGTGTTAACGACCAGGGGATATCGGATTTTGGTGTGGTGGTGCCTCTAGCCAAGCTAGCGCTGCCTGGTGTTCACAGTTCATAATATTTGCCTCCAGCAACTAGTCAGACAGCGAGCAATAAACTTAGCTTGGCTCTGACGATGATACAGTAGGAGATGGCTAATCAGTGAATAGAGGCTAAAAAAACAGTACTAGTGAATTTAATGGCATGAGCAAACAATAGGGGCCGGTTGAAGCAGAAGCTATTTGCCCACCCCTGGAGGGAACACATATTTATTGCTAGGGTTCTAGCACTATGCACCAAGTGAAGTGATGTGAAGTGGTGGTCTGCTTACTGCTGAAAATCATCTTTTCTTTGTCAGTCAACAAGACAGATGCAACTTGTGGCCTGGTGACCTCAGCCCATCAAATGATAATGCAAGCATGTGGGTAAATTGCCAAATATGAGGCAGTTACAGTTTGGGGCTTTGACTACGCACATAGTGGCCTTCCTAACAAACGGCTTTGTAACCTTACACCAGCGAACAAGAACTATAGCAAATGGAATCTGTCTAATGTTTTGTCCCCCCTTAACGCATGCGCGTGCACACACACACACACACTTCACTCGCTCTCAACAGCTGCCTAAGTGGTCATGCTCCATGACTTCTGAACACATGGATGGCAGTCAGGCAGGGAGGCAGGCCACAGCAGATGAGCTAGAGTAACAACCGTAACGGCCCCGCTGCTGAGCTCCACAGAAGAAGCTGAGCGCCACTCGCGGGCCAGGGGCGGCTCCGTGTCGGCCGTGTGTTGTCTCAGACTTCCTGTGAAGCGATGACTCAGCAGCGCGCGCAGCATGGCCCGCCGAACGAGAGGCGACAGACGCGGAGAGGAACGAGGACGTGAATCATGCGCTTACCGCCCAGAGTTGGCAAAACGCTTGCAACACTGTTCTTCGTAAGCCCTTTAGGTTTTTACAGGTTACCTGATAACTACAATCTCCCAGAACTTGCTTTCACTGTGAGATTTGTGTGCCAAGATTTAAGGCAGCGTGGCAGAGCAAGGTAAATTTGGCCTTTAAAAGGGTGGATTTGTCTTTTCTGTTTCTCATGCAATGTCCTTATTTTGCCTTGCGGTACATCAACAGAAAGATGTGCCTCACTCAACCCAGACTTATAAAATAATAAAGGTTTGAGATTTCAATAACAATGGTTTAAAAAATGTATAGTGTTTATTTTTTTCAGCCTTCTTTGTTTCTCTGCATAGTGCACACGATGAGGAGCACTTGAAAATTGCACACCTTTGGTGCAACCCTTGTGCGCACCCTCTCCGGTTGAAGCGAAGCACACTGCAAATGAATAAATAAACAACAAACTAACAAACAAACAAACAAACAAACAATGTTTTTTTTCACTGCTGCCTTTCTCTGCACGTGTGCTGGCCAATGAAGATGAAGTCAGAGAAGAGGTCAGAAGGGAGTGGTCGGCAGGCGGGTCTTACCTTCAAACGCCCGGGCGGCGTCCACCAGGTGTGACCAGTCCAGCCCCCCCGCAGGGTCCGGCAGGGGCATGAGCCCGGCCTCCGCCAGCTTGGCCTTGTCCGCCAGCGAGCCGTCCGAGTACCAGAGGTCGTCTGCCGAGACAGGAATGGTCAGATAAGGGTTAAAGTGTCGGAGTTCAGATGAGGGGCAGATGGATAGATTGGTTGTAGGACAGGTTGGGCTAAATGTCCCCACCTCCCTCTCTAATGCGGTCACTCTCACTGTCACTTTCACAGAGACTGCTGACTGGCTTGATTTTCTGCTCTTTACTCTCTATTGTCTTTCTCCCTCTTCCCCTCTTCATTTATTCCCCTCACAACTACTCCAGGATCACCTTTAAAATGCCAGGTTCTGCTTCACTGTTGGACAACTCTCTTTATCTCTCTCTCTCTCTCTCTCTCTCTCTCTCTCCTTATCTCTCTCTCTTTATCTTTATCTCTCTCTCTCTCTCTCTCACACACACACACACACACAAATAAAGGTGAAGTAAAATCACTTCTCATTGTGATAATTCACGATTCTGACTTTTATATTCACACACTCTAATGCTTTGTCTGTCCATTTGCCTTTGACTTGGCTATACTCCTCTATTAAACCCAGTGGGAGGCAGTTGAAACCCCGTGAAGCACAATAAAGTTGAGGGAACATGAGGATACCTCTTTGTGCTGCCACTTCAAAGTCTATTTGCTGAGAAATGCTTTTCATTTGACGCTGCAACTTCATGCCCACTCAAGAAACACTTAGACGTGTCTTGATAAGGCAGATGGAATTCATAAATATATTAGCCAATCCACAAAGCCAGAAATCAAAGACGACAAAAAACCCGGAGAAAAAAAAAACAATGATTATGTCTCTGCTTGTGTCTTTTGTTCTGCTCACACAAGTCGTGAGATCTAGAAATTTTTACAACCCTCTCTTTCAATCTATTCATCTGCCTAGCTACTGAATCTTGTAACATTGCACTTAGAGGAATATATATATATATATATATATATATATATAAAATCATAATAATTGTCCGGAATCTCGCTCTAATGGAAACGTCCTGGTGAGATGACCCCCACCTTTTGCATCTGACTCAACATCCCAATGAGGCCACGCTGATTGATGCCGACCAGGACCCTCGACTAAAAGAACAGCAATTACATGGACACCAATGTCTTCTTGCTTGATTGCACTGAGTGAGGTTAAAACCAGAGGGCGAGA
>JAGFZM010000402.1:14664-39210 GCA_017657215.1 Limnothrissa miodon | reverse complement strand
GAGGAGGAAAGTGAAGACATGAGAGAGGGAGGGGGTGTGGAGAGGATAAAGAAGAGAGTGGGAGAAGAGAAGAAAAGAAGATGTAGAACGGAATGGGAGGAGATGATGGAGAAGAGAGAGTGAGGAAAGAGAGGAGAGCTTCGCTTCTCAGTTTCCTTCAAGTCAAGTCAGGTGAATGTTTTCAACAGATTTTCTCTATGGACTCCTATGCAACAGCAATTTAAAGGTTGCAACTGAATACCAGGCAGCGGAGGAGAGGAGGGAAGAATAGCAAAGAGAGGAGGAGAGGAGAGAGAAAACGAGAGAAGTGGATGAGAGGAGAGAGAAAGACAGAGGAGTGGAGGAGATGAGAGGAGAGGAGAGAAAAGGAGAGGAGTGGAGGAGATGAGAGGAGAGAAGAGGAGTGGAGGAGATGAGAGGAGAGGAGTGGAGGAGATGAGAGGAGAGGTGTGGAGGAGACGAGAGGAGAGTTGAGGGGAGGAGAGAGAAAAGGAGAGGAGAGAAGGGCAGGCTCACCTTGGCCCTCCCCGCGGGGCCAGTGGGGCTGGCGGGCAGGAGCAGGCGGAGGAACTCCTCCTTGGAGAGATGCTGCTTCCCGTCTGGAGCAGGGCACGCGGGGTCAGTCAGATACATCCTCCTGAGAGAGAGAGAGAAAGAGAGAGAGAGAGAGACAGACATAGGGGGGTGGGAAAGATAGTGACAGAGAGAACAGAATAAAAACAATGGAAGAGGAAAAAAAGAGAGAAGGAAAGAAAAAAAAAGAGAGAGAAAGAATAAAAAACATTAGCCCATGCAATTTAGGTGAACATGTTTTGTACACATCAGGTGTCTAGGCATACATAGTCTGAGAGCAGGCGAGGAGGGGTGCCAAGGCTTTGGGCCGTATCAGTCACAGGCTGGGGTGGGGGAAGAGAGACACACTGCAGTTCTGTTATAGGATGAAGTAAGGGGGGGGGGGGTTTTGGGGTTTGGGATGGGGGTCAAACGAGGGTAGGGACAAAAGGGACAAAACAGCAGCAAACAGCAGTGCAGGTAGCTGGGGTAGACGGGTGCGTGGGTGGGGGTGGGGCTGGGGGTGCTTGGTTCATCCGGCACATTCTGCCGGGAGTGGCAGGAACGGTTCCACATCCATATGTCCCAAGCTCTCACCGAGCGTGACGGACACGTCCGCACGCATGCAAATACACACGCACACACACACAGCCAAGCAGGCACGCACACAGGCACACAGCCAGAGACTCACAGGGAACTCTGGGACAGTTGTCGCCAGGAAGGCAGAGAGGAGGAAGTGAGGTGGAACAGGAAGAGGGACAGAAAAGGGTCGGGTGGGAGAGTATAATGGAAGCAGCAGCAAGACAGAGCAATAAGAAGGCACCTAGATAGACAGAGTGGAGAGATAGAGTAGATAGATAGAGTGATAAATAGATACCAAGAAAGAAAGAAAGAAAGAAAGAAAATATAGATATAGATAGATGGATGGATAGATAGATAGATGTATAGATAGATAGATAGATAGATAGATAGATGTATAGATAGATAGATAGATACATAGATAGATAGATAGATAGATAGATACAGTAGGACAATAGATAGAGAGAGAGATAGATAGATAGATAGATAGATATACAGATGGGATATGAGTAAAAAGAAAAGCAGTTGAAGAGCAAGCAGAGTGATGGGGGGAATGATTCTCCATGGCAGCAGTGAAAGGGAAGAGAGGGAAGCGTGTGGAGGTCCTGTACCTGGCCTTCTGCAACAGAGCCCGTAGGAGCAATGACACTAAGCCATCGGTGGGACTGAAACCAGTAGGAGCCAGGAAAAGAAAAAAACAAATGAAAAGGCAAAATAAAAATAAGCATGGAACAAGGATGCATAGAAGAAGAGAGGCCTAACCTGCACTCGAACCCTTAACAGCAGAGTCTAAGTAGTTCTACACTTTAAATACATATTGATGTTACAGTAACAATCTCAAAAAATGAATAAGTTAGTGAGTACTGATGTTTTTTGCATTGAGAAGATTCTCCTTGCTTGTTGGGATGATTGAACTGAACTACAGAAAAACAAAATATAGGTTGAAACAAAATATTAACGTATTAAAGCAATGATGCCCCCCGCCCCCCTGCCCCCAATCACTGGACATTGATTGGTTTAGCCTTGCTTGTGAAGATGATTGACATGAATGAATGACCCATCTCAGTTTAAAAAACAGATTGAATGACATGGTTAACATAATCATGACAAACAAATAAACAAGTCAGCATTGACCCCCCCTTCTGCCTCTGGCATTAATTAGTGTGGTCTTGCTCGCAAACATGATGCATGAAAACAGCCCAAAGGAAGCATTCTAACCCTAACACTAGACAGTGACTCATCAACAGGCCTACTGGCTTGTCACTTATTGCCAAGTCATGATAAATGCCAATGACAGTTCTGATTAATGCCAAGTCATGATAAGTAACGTGACATTTGGAAGTCTGCGGAGTCACAACACTCAGGGAGATGAAAGGCCAATGGTCAGCCAAGTAACCAATCAGAGCGAAGAGACGGGACGGGGAAAGACACAGACGGGCTGTCAGCCACTATCAGGGTCACCAGTGAGAAAGGCACAAACGGCCGATGACAGCTGTCAACAAAGGCTGTGCCTGGGAGAAGCTGCCGGCGTCTTGATTCATTGTAGACTTGCATAGGCAAACATATGCATGTCTAAACACACACACACACACACACTGTATACACACACACACACACACACACACACACTAGAGTTGTGTTACAACTTGATGGCACAGAACATGCACAGAGAGTCTGTCACGCTAGCAATACTGGACCGCACATACCTGCATCCCCTAAACACACACACACACACACACACACACACACACATATATATAACTATTCTGACACTTCTGCATGAAGTTAGAAGCCAGGTTGCACTTCCCATAAATGAGCGCTGGCGAACACTGCAGTGGCTACAAGAAGATGGCCGATGCAAAAGTATGACAAAAGTATGCACACACACACACACACACACACACACACACACACATAAGCTCTTGACCATCCACCCATCCACCCAACCATGCCACACCTCCACACAACCAACTGCCACCCCCCCTCCCTCCACGCATCACTCACCTGGCCTGCTCGTGATCCAGGGCCGAGGCCTCGTGGGCCTTCTTCCAGCCCATGAGGTACTTCTCTCTCTGGAGCTGGGCGTGCTGGCCGTAGGGCAGCTGCTGCTGCTGCTGCTGGGGCAGGTGGCTGGGCGCCGTGGGGGAGATGATGTAGAGCTTGGAGCAGGAGTCCATGGAGCCGCCACCACCGCCACCACCCACACCACTCTTCAGGCCTCGCTCAGAGGGGCTGCCAGAGTGACGAGAGCCACTGGGACAGAGAGAGAAGGAGAGATAGATAGGTAAGTAAATAGACAGAAAAATGGTAGATATATGGTGGATATATATAGGTGTGTGTGAGAGCGAGAGCGAGAGCGAGAGCGAGAGCGAGACAAAAGTGTGGAACAGAGAGAGAAGAAGATGGAGAGAGACAGAAGGCTTCAAGAAAGAGATAGAAAGAGATAAAGAGGCCAGGAGAGACAGAAGATTGAATGACAGGGGGCAGAGAGGTGGAAGACAGAGAAAGAGAAAGAGAGAGGGAGAAAGAGAAACAGAACACTTGAGACAGACGAATGAAAGGCAGAAAGATGGAGAGAGAAAAAGAGGAATAGAAGACAGAGCGGGAGCGAGAGAGACAGAGGAATGGAGAGAGAGGGAGAGAGAAAAGTGTCAGACAGAGGGAGGGGGAGAGAGAGATAGATGCGTGGACAGACTGACAGAGAACCATAAAAAAAAACAAAAACAAAAAAAACGCTGGCGGAGACTAAAGTGAATTTAGTCCCCCGTAATCAGTAGCATTATTGCATTAAAGTCAATCTAATCCCTCATGCCTGTTCAGTGTGCTGCCCCTCCCCGCCGCTGCTGCTGCCAACTGGCCCCTTCATGGCTGACCTCCCACTCACGAGCACCTCGGCCACCCTAATCAACTCAACGGGCCCTCAGCAACACCCCCACACATGCACCACACACACACACACACACACACACACACACACACACACACACAAAAACACTCGGCCATTTCAATGCGCTCTAAATGCCATGGACGGAGTGCTATTCAAAAACAAACAAACAAACAAACAAATAAATAAATAAATAAAATCACACACACACACACACACACTTACACACACACACAGACACACCGTAATGCCCTGGATATTGTTACAGAACATGGTAAAAATATCTATACCTCACATAGACATTCATATATGCTCATGTATAAAGTTCACAAGCTATGTATTTTGAAAACAAACAAAAAAAATGCCCTGAATACTGTAAGAGAATATAGGGGAATGTCCAATTAATGTCAACATATCTGTAACTTGTAGGTATGAACTCGGCAAGCTAGCCACACTAGCTAGTACCAAGTCAGCTGTCTGGCAATACCACAATTCACCTCATGTGGCGCTGTATTGAATACAATGCAAGTCAATTGGAGAAAATCCATGTGACTGTTCAAATGAGGTTTGTCCCCCAAAGATGTGGGATTAAGAAATGTTCTGGCCTGAGTTTCAAGCCCGGGTCGGAACACAGGTTCAGAGGCACGGAGGAAAAGAGTGTCATTTGATTGTCATGGAGTTCAAACATAAATCGTTTGTTCCCAAGATTACGGGCAGATCCTTTAATTCAACAGTCCTCTACAGGAGCTCTTGGACTGATGTCATTATTAACTACAGGAAAAGGCAGGTTTACACCCTTACAACTGCATACACACACCATACACACACTATGCATGCTTGTACACCCATACCCACTCACACACACACACACACACACACAAACACCCAGACAGACAAACTAAAGGCCTTCTGGATCTGACCCTGTTCGCTCCACTTGTGTCCGAGTAAGTTACTTTCACTGTTCTACTCGGAGCGTGTTAGACTCAAGCTGTTGCCCCAGTGTTTCACTAAATCCAACACAAACACAGCAGACTAATGGTCAAAACAACACAATGGGTCTGGAGACGTGGCTGCAGTCATAGCTCATGGGGAAAGGCAAGTGTGTGTGTGTGTGTGTGTGTGTGTGTGTGTGTGTGTGTGTGTAAAATCAGTGTCGTGTTCTATTTGCAATCACCACTCTAATCCGTTGCCCACTTTAGGGAACGTTGAGTACAAGCAAGAAACAAAAGCCCAGCTACAGCAGGAGGTTCAATCAGGTCGTCAGTAACCAGAAGAAGAAAAAGGGAGGGAGGGAGAAAGAGAGAGCAAGAGAGAGAGAGTGAGGGACAGAGAGAGAGAGAGAGAAAGGGAGAGAGAGAGAGCGAGTGAGTGAGAGAAGAGATATAGCTTATATATACATACTTTGTACCTCATCGAACTTTGTAAACTTGTTCTGCTTTGGCAATGCAAAAATGTTTGTCATGCCAATAAAACCCACTTGAATAGAATTGAATTAAACTGAATTGAATAGGTTGGATATACAGTATATGCCAGTGGCCACTGTGGGGGGAGAGGACAGGATTGGAGGAGTGGCAGGAGGGAAGGGGGGAGAGAAAGGAGAGAGAGAGAGAGAGAGAGAGAGAGAGAGAGAGAGAGAGAGAGAGAGAGAGAAGCTCCAGAGGGGTCTTTGGAAAGAGTAAACATTGAGAGGCAGTGAGGGTTGGCGGGTGGGAGGGCATCGGCAATAGTCCACCCCAAACAAGGACAGAATGACCTTCACAAGTAGGGCAGGACAGTCGAGGAGGCGGTTAGTGATGAAGCGATTTTCTGTGTGTGTTTGTCTGTGTATGTGTGTGTGTATGTTAGTGTCTGGCAGAGTATGAAACAATACATTTGTGTGTGTATTCATTTAAAAAAATGTGTGAAGTGAGTTATTTTTTTAAGTCTATGGTGTGTGTGTGTGTGTGTGTGTGTGCGATATTGTCCTTTCTCTAGGCGTGTGTGCAGACTGCGGTGACAGAGAGAAGGAACACGAGTGAGCAAGGGGGGGGAGAGACAGACACACGCATGGGGGGGGGGGGGGGGGGGGGGGGTGGTTGGGGGAGAGAAATGATAAAGACCAAAGGGGAGCTCATTACCCCACATTCTTGTGGGCCTGGTAATGTATGTGCACATCAAACAGCACCTGCACCGCCCCTAACCCCCCACTCACGCAACTTCGCGTCCTGCCACCTGAGCCACTGTCGTTTACCGCCGCCCCCGCAGTCCAACGTCCAGACCGCAGGCGTCTCCCAAGCCCGCGCCGGGGACGGGCACAGACACTCGTGACAAGTAACCAGACCCTCTGGGAACGCCAAAGTGGGTCAGTGCTATCCGAGCGGCCACACTCCCTCACTCTCTCTCGGAGCTTGTTTCGCTGGCCTGGCACGCAGCACCAGCCAGCTCAATTAACATGACATACAGCACACGCCTGTGTGTTTGTGTGTGTGTGTGTGTGCTAGAGCCCCTGAAGTACAAACACCCTGACTGTAATTTTTAAGTAAGCTGATTACATTTTTTTGGTGTTTTTTTTTTTTTAAGTAAAACATATGTTTCATTGTAGTAAATGCATGCATCAGTATATCCAGTAATCCTACTGCAAACTTCAGTAATATTTTAATTTCAGCCCATGGGGCCATTCTGTTCTCAATCTAAACTGTTCTTTGTCAGTCCAAGCTAATAAGCATTTAGATCAAATTAAGCACATCCACATGAGTGCTGCAGGTGCGTAACCTCAAGTAGGAAGTTCTTTTCACTGAAGAATAAAAACGTCTGTTCTTTTCCTTTGGTTCCTGGGGCAGACCTATTGTTCCGTGTTCTATTGTTTCTCGCTCTGCCACACCAGGTCGGCTATTGTTCTCTGCCGTGCTCTGACCTCTGCAATGCGAAACCTAGTGACAGGGGGCTTGTGTTAATTTGCCTTCCGACAGGTGTCAGAGGGCACTCATTAAGTATTAATATGATTTTTCTTTTAAATTGACAAATGAACCGTGAACTGAGAAGAAATAAAAAAAAAAACTGGATGGATGGATGTATGAGTGGTACGGTGGATGAATGGGGGTTTGGTGTGTTTTGGTGGACGTGCTTGCTTACCCGGGGGAATTTCCTGGAGGAGTCTTTGCCGCCCTGTCTCTGGAGGCCGGGGTTCAGGATCTTGGTGGAGGGGAGGTGCCACTTGGCCTCTGGAAGAGAGAAAGATAGATAGAGAGAGAAGATGAGAGCGAGAGAAAGAGAAGATGAGAGAGAGGGAGAGAGAGAAAGAGAGGGAGAGGGAAAGAGAGAGAGAGCGAGAGAGAGAGAGAGAGAGGGAGAGAAAGAGACAGAGAGAGAAAGAGAGCCATCTCATCAATCTTCATCTGTCCTTATAGGGAGCAGCTCCTTTCACTCTCTGATTTATTGCTCCCTGAGGACCGAGACCAACCCGCCATGTTCCGCTACGCTCAAAAATAAATAAAATGTTATTGCAATGACAAATTTATGACTCGTATTACATCAATTGTGCGTGTTATGGAGGATTACTGTTTTGTGCTACAGCTGTGTGTGTGTGTGTGTGTGTGTGTGTGTGTGTAAGTGTGTGTGTGTCTATTTGGATATTTATTTGGTACGCCTGGATGTCCCCTGAATGTCTGCACTCACACGCATTCACATAGCATTCCTCAATTATATTTGTGTTACAGTATGTCTATACATCAGCGTGGCACTCTCCAGTAGGGTTTAGGTCATTCCAGAGCAAGGATGCATGCTGAGTTGATTTGTGGAGCGTTTTAACCCGTGCTTTGATCAACTCGAAGCACAGATAAGGGGAGTGAGGAAAGGAGGGCCTGTAGGAAGGATATAAGGAAATGGCAGACTTCCTAAGCCTTTGCCCTACTTCCTGGAACCCCTGCCATCCACCACCCATGGGCCCCGTGGACATATGGGCCATTCATGGTTAGGGGTGCTGAGGAACCCTCTGGAATGTAAACAAGGAGGTGGCCAATAAAAACAACAACAACAACAACAACAACCACAACAACAAGAGAGAGTGAATGTAAACTAAAATATGATAGAGAGAAAATAAACTAAATAATGATAGAGAGAGAGAGAGAGAGAGAGAGAGAGAGAGAGGGATAAGAAAAGAGAGAGGGATAGATAGTATCTGCAAGGGAGGACAACTATAGGCGAGGTCAACCATGACTCAGGAGAGATTGGGTGGACTTGGGGGTGGGGTGCTGGGGTTGATTGACATCAGCCTAATCCTATCACTCACGCTTAACTTACTTCCAGCCCTTGAGGTGCACCTTTGGGTGACAATGTGGTGACAATGTTTTTGTAATGAATTAAAGGATGAACAACAAGCTATAGCACCATACAGTACTGCAGCATAGTCAAGCATTTCTTGTGTCACAGAGCTTGTGGAAAAAAGAAGTTTCCATGTAATACAAAAAGCGGCACTATGACGTTATCGTTTTAGCGTGTTCTTTTAGCGTGATCTTCAAGTTGCTGTCTAGCTAGCCTACTGTGATACGGCAATCCCAGTCTTTTTGGACGAGACAAAACGTGTGTTAATCAAACTTAACTAATATATGAGTTTTATATTTGTTGCACTAACAAAATAAGAAGTGGCCTTGGGTCATTATGGTGCTTGGTGCTTGGGGGATGTTTACAACGCATTTCTAAGGATCAGTAATAAACAAATAATAGGCTTTAAAACTGCTCCTCAACTCTTCCATTGGTGGTCCTGTAGTCACCCTTCCATTACCTGTAATGTAAAATTGCATTTGGTGGTTGTGTGTGTGTGTGTGTGTGTGTGTGTGTGGGAGGGGTGGAGTGGGTGGGGGGTGGGGGCTTGTGGCACACCTCATAGTGTACAAAATGAGATCCAATTGCAGGGGCTAATGTCCCCATCCCCCTTTATGTCATTGGAAAAACATGGTCATAGAGTCCTCCATGTTCTCTCCATGTTTCACATTATCTTCTCAAAAAAAAAAAAAAAAAAAAAACTTTAAAAAAAAGGTGGGAAAAAGGGGGGGGTGTGTGTGTTTTGGATTTGGGCCAAAGGGGGGGGGGGGGGGGGGTCGGTCCAACACTCACCTGCAGAGCGTGTTCTCTCCAGCTTGGGCTCTCTCTCGCGGCCGCACTCCCCTTCCTTCTCCTCCGGCTGGTCATGGAGGGCTGGAGACTGGCTGCTGCAGCGTTTCAACATTTAAAACAGACAAACAAACGAAAAATACATATATGTGAATAATCAAATAAATAAAACGAGATAAACAACACAGGCCAGACCGCACAATGTCACTTTGAATTAGTCGAGCGAGCCGACGTCGGAGCGTCGCAGTGGCGCTGCTGTTGTTTTAACTGCGGGGACGCATTCATGTTTAATCGCCATAGAAACCATACGCATGTATAATGTAAAGTGCAGCAACCACTGTCGCCCATCCGATCCGATCTGTTAGGATGGGCGCCGATGCGCGCAGGAGCAGCACTGACCTAAATGCGTTCCAAGGTTTTCCGATGTGTGTGTGTGTGTGTGTGTGCAGAATGTACGTGTGTGTGTGTACGTGCGTGCATAATGTACATATGTGCGTGCGTGTGTGTGTGTATGTGTGTGTGCATGCAAAATGTATGTGTGTGTGTATGTGTAGGTGTGTGTGTGTGTGTGTATTCTCTTCCTCCACCATCTGCATTAAGTTTGCATGACTAGGATGACACACGGGTGAGAGTCTGGCCTGAGCGTCTCCTCTGAAAAGCCTCTTGGTCACAAGGTTAAGCACAATGTGTAATTGTATACAGACAAACTAAATAGGAAATAAAGTGGGGGAACATGTGAGGGGTTAAAAAACAGCAGCACTTCAGTTTGCTTCAGTCCCTGGGAGAAGAGGGAAGCAATGGCGCTTTGTGCTTCATCTTTCTAGCGAGCCTGTGGCAAGTCACAGCATGCGTCCATGCCACACACAAATACACACACACACACACACACACACACACACAAGCCCCCCAGGAACTCAAAGTGAGTGCCACATTATGCAAGGCCAGCCAGTGCATGCTGCAGTGACCATCTGAGACAGCTTGCTTGTGTGTGTGTGTGTGTGTGTGTGTGTGTGTGTGTGTGTGTGTGTGCGCGCATGTGTCTGTGGGTGTGACAGGAAAAAAAAAAAGAGACGGAGAAAAAAAAAAAGAGGGTCTGGTAGTGTCTGTCAAAGGGAAGTAATCGGACCTATCCACACATTCGCCACACACACAAACAAACACACACACACACTTCTGCTGGTTAAAGTGACCAGCTTTAGTGTGAGCAGTGCAGAATGAGTGGTGCATGGATGGAGAGGGGAGGATCAGAGCCACTCAAGCCCTGACCCTGCAGCCCGGCCTGGGCAGCTGGAGGTCAGAGAGGTCCTGGAGGAACCAGTGGCCGCACAACACAGAGCCGCACCCAAAAGCAGCAGATCGGATAACCGCCAGCTGGCCATCTCAAGACCCTCGAGCCACACCCACCGCTTGACTGGGGGGGGATCAGTGCGTTTGCTTGCGGAGCTTTTAAGGGCTAACAAATGACTACAAGTGACTGGTATAGATCCGACTGACCCCTGGGCTGGCCTTGGGGGCTGCAGGGGGCAGCACGGCAGCGAGCGCAGCTGCTACAGCAGCAAGACCGGACACGCAATGGACATCCAACACCTCTGACACTCTGCACTGGTGTGTGTTTGGACAAGGCTTTTAGACCTTCTACCCCCCCTCCCCCAATCTGTACAACATAGCACAGGCTAAGCTATGTGCTTTTGTGAGTCCCTCATACCTTTTGGCTTACACTGTGTCCCAGTTAGCCAACGTGGTGTCAAGAACTGGTAAATATATACAGTATCGTAATAAATTCACACAGTCATCACCCAAACAGCGCCAAAAGATGTACATATACAGTATAATATACACACCTCCCTCTTTATTATATTGAATGTAATTAAAATGTAAAAATTGTATAAAGACAATTATGTTCAAATTCAAGAGTCATAAAATGGACGTCTGGTTCTGGATTAGCTTTACTCTTAGCCCTAGATTTGTTGCCTCTGCCGTTGCTCAGTAACCAGTAATCACACAGGGGGGAAAGTGGTTAGCTGGGACTTTACATATCTAACCTCAGGTTATACAGTATATAGCCTGGCTATGACGTTCAACGCATTTCCCCCTACAGTGCTGGTCTGGATTTAAACCCATTGAGTCCTTTGTAAACCCATTTGTTGTCTCAGGAGAAATTTTCACCGGATCCAATCAGCAATGAGGGAGGCGTGAATGTAGAGTCAAGAAGAGCTCAGTACCGGTATATCTTTTTAAACTTAAAACACCTGAAGCAAGCCATCGTTTCTCACTACCGGAAACAAAGAGTAGAACGAGAAACTGTTTTATTTAGCAGGCTTGATATTCCAGGTGAGTCCAGGTGAGACTTTTTGTGCTCCTTAACACTTAACGGTATTTTCTTAAAAGATTTAAAGAGGGGCTAAGCAATGTTCTGTTTTTTCCTCTCACGAGCTCCCTCTAAAGACCGCTGTATTGCATTGTATTGCACTGCATTCAATTAGAGGCGGTCCGCGCTGCTGAACATTGCAAGTGCTGTATCTACCGCTATAGACCACGGTGGCGCATTCTACACCGTTCATTCCCCATGTAATGACTCATTTTAGCATCCTAAACAGTATGAAACGGATTAATTAAAAATGTTGCATAGTGGGCCTTTAAATAAAGAAAATGATGGTTAAATATGTCCCTGTTAATAGGTACCCAGCTGGTCTATACAGCAGTAAACATCTTCTCTGTACATAGGGTTGTGTTGCTTGCTCATATTTGGTAAGCATATTTCTTTTATAAACAACTGGATGAATATTTGCTTGACCAGACAGAAACAACATAAAACAAGTCTGCTGTTTTGAAGAATGCGGAACTGAGCCCTGTGGCGTTCCGTGTTCTGTGACATTTACCCTTCATAGCTGCCCTTCTGTCCCCAGGACACGCACGGCCCGGGGTCGCTGGATGTGGACTGGTTGCTAGGGGAACTGCAGTACATCTGACCCGGCTCTCGAGAACCCACAGCGGCCGGGGACACGTCAAAGTCCTGGAGCACCCTACAAATAGGACAAAACACACATAGTTACTATCAGTTATTACTGTGACTTAACATCACAGACAGACACACAGGTACAAACAGATAGACATATGGACAGATGGAAAGATAGACAGATAGAAAGATATGTATATATTACATGAGTAAATAACCAGAGCAAAAATAAAGGGAAGCATTTGCTGTAATGTAGGTCACACTTGACAAGTTAACCTCCCACAGCAAAGGTGGAGGCAAAGCAAAGACCAAAGCTAACACACACACACTCACGTCGTTTATTTATTCATTTATTTTTAAGTAGAAATAGGTCTTTCTTTCTCCTGTCCTGTATTTCTGCTTGGTCTGCAGAGGTCTGAGGCTAGCATGGATTCCAACAGTAAATGAGCTGGATGTCCTGGTGAGACGTGCGCGTTTGTGACAGGGCTGGGCGGGGCCCCAATGCATAGGAAAGTGCAGGGGTCAGGTCTAAACATAGCCCAGAGGATCTGGGGTGTACTCGCAGCTTTCTAGGGCACAGGCCTAGGATTCCACAAGCACAATGAGCTCATACACACACACACGCACACACGCACACACACACTCACGCACGGCTGCATATTACCCAAGACAAATATGCACACGTACACATGAATAAACACACAAACACACACAACTCAAGACATACGCCTACATTTATGCATGGATCTCACACACACATACGCGCACACACACACACACACACACACACACACACACACACACACACACACGCACACACACGCACACACACGCACACACACAGCTGCATACAATGGATGAATTCATTAGATCATTTCCAGCCGGCTCCAAATCTCCTCAGGGACAGATGTGTCATCTATAATGACCGGCGTATGCTCTCTGATGGGTTTTCCCCCACACCACAAGACACACACACACACACACACACACTTTAAGACATACACCTATATGGACACTCATACATTTTTACAGCTAAACAGACACAATAGAAACCACATGGTTATGATCGTGCATGCATTCACACACGCCACAAATACAAACACACAAATGCGTGCACACACACACACACACACACACACCCCCAAAGAGTAGGAGCAGGAACTCCGATATACCCCGAAACACCAGCCCTGATTCATTTCCATTTTCAGCCCCGCCGCATTAGGTGTTGAAGCCCCTTCAGTGCGCCTCGTCCTGATAACGAGAGACAGGTGAGTGTTCAGTCCGCCGGATTGCCGGAACGAACGTGTCCCAAGTGAGAGTGACGCGGTGCCTAACCTATTTAATGCAACAGAAGCCAACAAAAACCCTTGCCTGGGCTTAAAACCGGTGTGTGTGTGTGTGTGTGTGTGTGGTTAGGGGGGGGAAACGAACCTGCCCAAAGTGGAAAAGATACCTCTCGTTCTGTTGCAACGCATTAGCTGGGCTGAGTGTACGGCAGACAAAGATTAGTGGAAACTATGCTTTGACTTGGGGCCAAAGGACTGGCTGGCTTTACACACACACACACACACACACACACACACACTGACCTCCTAAACTCTGTTTTAAATAATGGCTGCAGCTAAAATGGGGGCAGAACCCAGTTCATTAACAATCTGATGGCTTCTTGGCTGCCTGCTTACCTAAACATCGATGGGCTGGGGCAACACACATCAGCATCCAGCCCAGCAGCTATGAAACACACACACACACACACACACACACACACACACACACACACACAAAAAACACACACGTGCACACACACACACACACAAATGCATGGAACAGGGGTCGAGGGTCAAACATGGCAGCGAGTGCATGTGAGACCCAGTGGGTTGGTGTTTGTGTGGAAAGAGTTCAAAGGTCAGAGCAGAGGCTGTAGGATTGACTACCCTTTTATAGAACGGCTTCTGATCGCTCAATCAGGATCTCTTGCAGTATTTCCCAGGCAGTGGTGGGTAATAGCATGATACTGTATGTGTGAGGGTGTATCCCTGTCTGTCTGAGAGTGTGTGTGTGTGTGTGTGTGTGTGTGTGTGTGGTTAAGCTTGACAGTGTATTGTTCTCTATGATGAGGTTGGAGCATGCCAAACATGCACACGAGTGGGGATACACCCACACACACACACACACACACACACACACACACAAAAAAAAGGTCTGTTTCGCCTTACCTCTTTGAAAGGCTCACATACACAGCTGGCACACACACGAACACACACACACACACACACACATAGGCTGTGCTGGCTGGTAAGGCCACAGCAATGAGGGCTGTGGGCCAGCACACTACAGGGGGCCATCAGGGCTGAGAACCCTGGAAACAACCCCGCTCCAGAAAACACTCACACACACACACACACTCACACACGCACACACACACAGTTTTCACACACTCACACTCTCCTTCACGCTTACACAAATACCCCAATATCTCTCTCTCACTTTCTCTCTCCCTCCTTTTGTTCATGTTCATTCACACACATCTTTCTCTGTTCTTTCAGAGCAAGTTCTATTCCTTCTTTTCATCTCTCTCACTCTCTTCTTCTCTCATAGTTCTATTTTTTCACACATTCGCTCAATCACACGGTCTTGATTTCTCTCTCATTTCACTATTTTTTCCTCTCTTCTCTGCCCCCCCCCATCCTCTCTTCAGACACACACACACACACACACACACCTCCCTGCCCTCTCTTTCAAGCCCAGTTTTCATTTCCTTTCCGTCCAACGTCTCTCTCTTTCTCTCTCTGTGGCCTATAAACCCAAAGCCGCAATCTCTCCTCCTCCTTCGTCTCCCTGGCTCATTTCATCTTCTTCATTTCTCCCCCTCCACTCTCATCCCTCACAAACCTCTCCACCTCCCTCGCTTCATCCATTTCATTTCTCCGTCTTCCTCCTCCTCCTCCTCCCACCACCTCTCTCTCTCTCTCTCTCTCTCTCTCTCTCTCTCTCTATCTCTCTCTCTCCTCCCCTTCTCAACTCTCTCTCTCACCTTTCACTCCGCTGCTCTTATACAGGGCTTAGCTTTTAAACTCCCCCTCTTCTAGTCCTCTCCTCTTCCTCTCTGTGTATCTCTCTCTCACTTTCTCCGTCATTGTTTTGATCTTTTTCTCCAGTCTCTCTACTCATTTTGATGCCCCTGTTTATCATCCCTTATTCTTTCAGCTGCTTCCTCAGAGATTCCTACACCTGAACTGCTACTTTTACTTCACTTCCTCTACTTCCTCTACTTCCTCTCTCTCTCTCTCTCTGTGTCTCTCTCTCCATCACACACATACACACACACAAACGCACAAACAAAAAAAAAACATAAAAAGGCAGCAGACCCTTGGGACCATCATCATCATCAGTCTTCATTATAAGGGTGGAGCTTCATTCTTTCCCTCTCCACCCTCACTCCCATCTCTCTCTCTCACACACACAAGCACATGGTGTAATCGCAGGGCTCTTATTTATTATAACTGGAATCCCCCTCTTCCTTCTCCTCCTCCTCCTCCTCATCATCACCAGAGACGAAGGGTGGAGTGCAGAAGTTTTCTGACCTCGAGGGGATGCCATCAAGGGCCTAATAGATGCAGCCTGTCCAGTGTGTGTGTGTGTGTGTGTGTGTGTGTGTACACAATGACCAACCCAGCCAGGAAATGCTGACCCATGGGCCGAGGAGACGAACAGTGAGCCCCAGATGCGGGCCAGCTCTGCTGTACGCTGACAAGCCTCCCGGCTGAAACGAAGGCTATGTGTGTCAGAGGCTTTCGTATGCAAAGTCGGGTTACGACTCGCTTCTGACAAGTCGACTAGCATCTGGTTTGTGTAGGGATCGACGAGAGATTGTTCTTTAATATTTATGTCAAAGCAGAGTTCCACTGTGCCCTGAGACGAAACAAACCCAGCCAAACAGCCCCAGGGAGTCACAGACAAAGCATTGTTAACATAAACAAGATGTTTCCCATGGCAGGAGGCAGACTTGAAGAATCACAACTAGGTTTTTGGCTATAAAATCCAGTTTCAGAGCGGAGACATATAAAGGCTATGATCATTACTTTCAGAGCTATAAAAATAACCGTTTGCCCTCTACCCAAATAAATGAACTATTAAAACATCCGTTATATTTATGATTTCACTGTAATGACAGCAAAGATCATTACAGTAAAATCACACAAAATTCTGGTCTTGTCTGATAGGCCTGCGTATTGACCATAAAAGGATGGGCATGTTCAGAGTTTGAAGTCATCAACACAAGAGGACTTGGCACTAGGCCAGGGTGCCACTGAAGAAAGACACACAGATGGTGAGGAAGAAAAGATAGATGAATGGAGAGAGAAAAATGGAAAGACAAGAAAAAACAGGAGAATGTACTGTAGGAGCAAACAGATCAAGTCAGAGAAAACAACAGACGTCAGCAAGCAGACATGAAAATCAGAGGAAGAGAAAAAAACAAGAAGAGGAAGTGGACAAAAGAGAAGGAAAGAGGGGGATAAAGGGGAGGGGAAAGAGAAAGCAAGAGAGATGCTCTGGGTCTGCCTCACCTCTGTCCGTCCTGGAACTTCTTGTCGAAGGAGGTGCTGCGTGAGATGGCGGCCTGGCTGTAGTGGAAGCGCTGCTGCTGGGCGGGCGAGGGGGCCAGCACGGGGCCCTGGGTGGGGGAGGTGCGTGACAGCTGCTGGCTCAGGGGCACCCGGTGCCATCCCGCTCCGCCCAGAGTGCCCACAGCAGTGGTGCCCCCCTCCAGCTTATACTCCACCAGTGGGAGAGAGCGGTAGAGCTCCGAACAGCCCCTATGAGAACGTACACACACACACACACACACACACAGAGACACACAGAGTAATAAACAATCCAGTTAGCAATTGGTATACCTGAATGAATGGTATAATTACACACACACACACACACACACACACTCAGGTATACCTGAATGAATGGTATTACTGAGTTAATTCTGAATTGGTAGAACAGAGTGGATTCCAGGACCTCCAAGCTTCCATGGACAAACTTAGCGATTGGAACTGGCCCGAGCAGTTAATAATAGATTATACAGTATAATATTCACTAAACACAATTGGTCGGAACAGCTGAGAACGGAATATTTCCTCAAGCTGCTCTAAAAACAGTGTGCTGCATGTGCCACTGACCTATTTATTCTGGGAATACTTTAATTGAGAAACGCGATATTGGATTATTGCATTGGAACTCATCATCTCATCCATGATAAGGAAAACTTTTCATATTCGCTTTAGGAGAATAAAATGAGAGAGAGAAAGAGGAAGAGAAAGAGAGAGAGAGACAATGGAAAAAGTAAATCAAAGCCAAAGCAAACTATTGACTGTGAAGCGCTCCCATCGACACTCTCTTGCGTATGTAATCTGAGGAATGCTGGGCACGTCAGCCCCCGATGACTCCCTGGGCCCTGCAAGCACAATGACATGAGTACTATGGATCGGCCCTAATGCGTCTGTTAGGTCACAGCGATGGAGTTAATTAGGTTTGAGATGGCTGCGAGGTATGGGCCATGGTTTCCTGACAGACTTTGGGAGGCGCCACGTGACCGCCAAACGAGGGCCGGGCCTTGTTCGCGCGGCCTTGGAGCCTCAGAGGACGCCAGCCTGATCGTCTGTGACAGCCAGCTAGTGTGTGTGTGTGTGTGTGTGTGTGTGTGTGAATCATCTTCACGATTCGCTGGGTTGAGACTCTGACTTACTTGTGATGTGTTCTGGCGAGCGATCACGCAATGTGATTGTCGTGGCTGCAGGCATAAGTTAGTTGGTGAGTGGTGCGTTGATTTGTTTTTGCCCTTTTTATTACCGTTTGATCCATTACATTGAAAGACAAACCACATAGCTCCAAGGTGATTGTCAGGATCTTTAGACTCTGTGAATCTCCGAGTCAGATTCCCACTGGCTCTTTGAGCGGATACCTCCATTGATTCAGTGGATGAATTCGGTGGATTCAGTGGATGAATCAATGTGAATTTTATTTCAAAATCGACTTATTCTGCGCTACATGGACTCAACGATGCCATGCAATGGAGCTCTTAACATCTGCCTGATGTGCACAAACAGACTTTTCACTCCACTCTGCCACCATGACAACTCCAGGAAGCTTATATCTCAGCACCACCAGTTTGCTGAAATCTTGCGCAACTACCGCTATGTGACAGAAAGCATCCTAACCAATTCAGCCTGGTATGGGCACTGCTCTGTCGCCGTTTGCAAGGCACTGCAGAGGGAGGTGAAAACCTCCCAACGCATCACAGGGACTCCTCTTCCTGCTACTGAGGATGTCCAGAAGAAGTGGGACCTACACCAGGCTTACAGTATCCTTCAGGACACCTCACGCCCCAGCCTCTCTCTTCCCTCTAGAAGACACTTCAGAAACCTCAGTGTCAAAACCGCCAGACCGAAGAACTGCATCTTCCTCAAAGCCGTTTCAATACTGGACTGTTTCCCTTGCTGAAGCTGCATTTCCCCATATTCCTTTTCACTACCCAACACTTCCTCATCTCTCCAAATGACTCATCTCTCCCATTTTGATTTTGTAACTGCAGAGGCATGAAATAAAAGAGAAGAGACTGCTGAGAGGCAAGGCAAGGCAAAGCAAATTTGACAAAACTGACATCTCTTGTTATATAACGTACCAGCAACACAGGCCCTGTGGCTACACACATGGCTCTGGCCAGCTGTGGTACACACACACACACAGTGTTGGGGAGTAACTAGTTACATGTAACAAAATTACGTAATTTAATTACAAAATAAAAGTAACAGTAATCAGTTACAGTTACATTGAAAAACTGTGTAATTAAATTACAGTTACATTAAGTAAATATTCAGGATTACATTTCAAATTACATATCTTCTGCAGTGAAACATTTGTCGTCATGTTTGAATTGGAAACTCCACCCACTTTACTAAGCAGTCTGCACTGATGACTGCAATGTCCGATAGAAACTCAGTGTTGGCCAAGCCAACCAACCAACCAAGCGTCAACCAGTCAGAGACCAAGAGTCACATTTTTACTGTGTTACCGCAAGGGCCACATCATACATGGGCACACATTAATATCACCCCTTTCTGTCACCCACACCCACCCACCCACCATGTAAGGCAGAATGATTTGCCATTACGTTCAACAAAAACTATAAACTCCCCCGTTTCAAACGTCCTGTTTATCTTCATATTTTCACTTTGCAGTGCATTTATTCCCTGCCATTTTGAGAGCGAAATTAACAAATTGTTTACTTAAATGATCTTGCCCCCTGCCAGAACACTTGACTGTATTTTCATCTCACACACATGCACATTTGGGAAGCGAACACACACACGCAAACAAAAATTTCAATATTAATGCAAGAGCCACAAGAGACCAAGCAAAGAGCCGCATGCTGTCCAGGACCGCCGGTTGCCCATCCCTGGTCTAAAAAGTAAAAATGAGCTAGCAATCACACAAAATAGACAACCTTTAGTTAATGCACTGAAGTCTAAGGAGTTTTTAGGGATCTTTACAGCAGTCAGTGTTGATTAATACTTAAAGGGTAATCCATGGTTTTAAAAACTGGAAATGATTAAAAGCTGACAAAATTCATTCAAAATGTGGGAAAGTAATTAAAAAGTAATCAAATGTAATTAGTTACATTACTTTGTTAAAGTAATTGAAATAGTTACACTACTATTAAATTTTAGATAGAGTAACTTGTAACTGTAACACATTACATTTCCAAAGTAACTTTCCCAACACTGCACACACACACACAGCGATTTGGTGAAGAGGGCACAGTGGACGGAACAGCTGTCGTTTCGATGTAGCCACAGGCTTGTACGAACACATGCGACCAAGGACCAAGTCCTGTGAATGCAGGAGAGTGGTCTGAAATTGTTGTGCATCTGCACTTTATTGTCGTCAACGTCTACGCATGGGACAAGTGTGAAACGTAATTTCGATTCCTTTGTATGCCAAGTACATTTGAAGAAACTGACAAATAAAACTGACTTTGACTTTGAAATGAGACGCATGCAAAGAGCGCGGCCGTGGAACATCATCTAATCTCACACGAGGAGTGACGGGAGCAAAGGGAGCAAGGAGCGACATATGCAAACAGGCCTATATGAGGTTTGATGAGCAGATAATAGATCCTGCTGTGGAAGTGGAGGTGTGTGTGTGTGTGTCTGTGTGCACAAACTGTACATGAGAGAGACAAAGACCGAGGGAACGAGAGAGAAAGAGAGAGAGATGAAGAGAGGGAAAGGGGAAAGCTGAAATGTGAGAATGTCTGTGTGTGCCTTTGTGAGTATGTATAGGTGTGTGGGAGTGTGTGTGTACCTGCGGGGTGTGCCGTCCTCGTGTGCGTGCACCACCACCACGGTGACGGTGCTGGAGGTGCGGAGCAGGTCGATCATCTGCTCGTGCGAGAGCGTGGCCACCGTCACCCGGCAGATCTCCACCAGACGGCAGCCCTGCCGCAGCCCCGCCTGCCAGGCGAAGCCGAAGGGCTCCACGTCCGCCACCACGCCCTCGAAGTTGACGTGGAAGCCCAGCTGGCCCACCGCGTTACGCCTCAGGGTCATCTCCACCGTCTCACAGCCACGCGTCACCGTCTACAGGGACGAGAAAAGAAGGGAGAGATTCTTCTGTTAGAAACATCGTGTATTGATGGCCGCCTCGTCTCAGTCACCTCATGAAAAATAGGAGAGGTGACACAAACAAACATTCTAAAAGACAGAAATTGATGTCTGAACCTGCCCTTTGTATTTGATTAAATGTGATTAAATGTTTACTAGTTTACTAAAATGGTGGAAATGTGACAAAGAGAAGTGGGCTATACTGAATGTTTGCTTAACTGAAACATAGAATAATTGGAAGAAGGGATGCTGAGCTAGTGAACATAAAAGTAAATAGATGGTTGGATAAAATAGAAAAAGAAATGTATTTGTTCAGCACTGGTGGACTGGGACATGTGCTGTGCCATGTCAGCTAAGGTGAGAAAGCTCAAGCAAGATCTGGTTTTCCTCTGTTGCATTGCAAATACCCTGGAACAGGAGATTTGAACAAGATTATCTCCTGTCCCTCAAACACATCTAATCTAAGGGGCTAAAAACAACCAAGATCAAACTGAGATCAAAACATCTTTTGGCTTGTAGGTACAGTAGGCCTGCTATACGCTTAGGTACTGGTGAGGCTGACGCAGCTTCAGAAAGAGAGTGAGAGAGAGAGAGAGAGAGAGAGAGAGAGAGAGAGAGAGCACGAGAGAACGTGCAGTTTCTTAAGCTAAAAGTCAATCTGCCAACTCCCTCTTGTTCTCTCTGTCTCACCATCTCTCTCCCCCCCTCTCTATCTCTCTCTCTCCCCCTCTCTCTCTCCTCTCCCCCCGCCCTCTCCCCCCCCCTCTCTCTCACCCTCTCTCTCACCCTCTCTCTCACCCTCTCTCTCACCCTCTCTCTCTCCCCTCCTGACCTCTACCTGTTTGACGCAGCACTGGGGGGCTGGAGGGCTGGAAGGCTGCCCTCAGTGAGCCTCTGCTCACTCACTCACTCCTCTGCTATATTTATCGCAGGCACGGGGCAGGAAGAGCCAGCATCAGAGGCTTCTGTGGGTGTCCCACACACACACAGAATGTACACACAAACACACACACACTGAATGTACACACAAACACACACACACACAGAATGTACACACAAACACACACACACACAGAATGTACACACACATACACACATGTACACACAAGGCTCACACACACACCATGGCGCACTCACACACACACACAGAATGTACTCACACATACACACATGTACACACAAGCCTCACACACACACCATGGCACACTCACACACACACACCACTACCCCCCGCGGGCAAACATCCAAGGTGAAGGTGAGGCATTTTTAATGAGGCACACACCTGCCAATGTGCTGAGTCGCTGCAGTAGGTCATTAGCTCACTAACAGCCCCTCCACCCACCCCCACATCATCCACCCTACTGGCTGAGCAGGCGACCTCCAGCACAAGGCTTAATCCAAGGCCAACACCTGATCCTAATGAGCAGGACTAAAGGCGAACAGGATTGATGATAATGCGGTTAGTGGACTTGGGACCTGGATCGCTGGGGTGTGTGCGCCTGCATAAGAGGGATATTTAGGGACTAGAGCATGTATGGCTGGTATGTACAGTATGGCTTTTACATATTCCATGACTTCATTTTATTTATTTTTTTATTGTTAATAAAAAAGCTTCAACAGCTTTATGACTGATCTGCCACCAATGTGTCCCCATTACACACTGATCCATCTGAGGGAACATGTGTAATATTTGTCTTCGTTTGCAATCAATCAAAATCACAAAAAAAAAAAAAAAAATGAGCTTTTATCTCCAAACTTACCAAACTAACATTAACCATTGAAACACTTTGTTACGTCACCATTATTGTTGATTCAGCCAGAATAGCCTATTGGGCCTTATTCTCAAAGTAGGCCACAGCCCTTATTAGCCATAGAATATGCTACCTGAAGGCCTAATCATCTTTTGGATCACAAGCACAGATTCACATCAACATCAGCACACAAGATGTGAAAACGTGCTATACTTTTCTCTCATTACTAAATGTAGACTAACTATTTTTGTAGCAAACAATCAGCTTACAGTCTGGTAGTCTTGTCTATTATTTATAGGGGGGCTTTCTACTCCACTGTCTTTAAAATACCTAAATGTACTGATTGCACAGAATACTGTATGTGGATTTTACATTTATCATCTTTTAGTTAATTCTTAGGGAAGGCTAACACACAGAATAGATTTGCTTTAGGGGTTTCCCTACATGTGTTGACAGGCTAGTCACATCTGGCATGCTAGATATTCCCAGATTATTTGTGACAAGGCAGTGATTACTAATAATTGCATCTGAGAGTAATTCACACCAGACCTTGTCCTTGTAGATTAATTTGCTATAGGCCTACAAAGCAAGGTGATTACCTGTGACTGCCAAGCCGCCCCTCCGACCTGGAAATCCTTCCTAAGATCTTGTAATTTGAATTTGGTTTAAGGGATAAGGAAATAACAAGTGTGTGTGTGTGTGTGTGTGTGTGTGTGTGTGTGTACTGTAGAAGCGAGGCCTGGTGTGTGAGGGGTCAGTGTGGGGTCAGTCCAGACACACTGTCCACCAGATGAAGATTTAGAGGTCATCTTCTGTCCGTTTTAACAGGTCACAGTGATTCGTGCACACTAGCGGTTGACTTACCTACACTCACGTGCGTCACAAGAAAAAAAATCCCCCCGTTCACATGCCCCATCAGGTTCCAATAATCAATAGGGATCGTTCACCAGGAAACAACTAAACACGAGTCAGCACGACAGAGAGACTGCACTTCTCCAAAGTCAACGGCACAAAGACCTGCAGTGCAACAGGAGCCATGTGCATCCTGACTCTCCTGTTTGAAAGGTCAGCAGCCTTTGGTATCATGTGTACTCTTCTCTGTTGACCTTACTAATGGGCACTGGGCACTGACAAAATGTTAACAACTGACACCTGACACAACAGAGAGAGAGAGAGAGAGAGCGAGAGAGAGAGAAAGAAAGAACGAGAGAGAAAGAACAAGAGAGAGAGAGAGAGAGAGCGAGAGAGAGCGAGAGAGAGAGAGCGAGAGCTTGATAAATATGAGGGTCATGTTCAGAGGGTCCTATTAAACAAGTTACTGAATATCCATAATGGAATGCACCTCACATAAACCTATAATGACCCCCCCCCCCAATCCATCCTTCCTCTTACCTCGAGCCTGTTGGCGATCTCGCGCACCTCATCCCCACAGCCATCCTTCATGGCGAAGGCCAGGCAAGCGCCACGCTCGTGGTAGAGCTTCATGCGGCCCAGCGGGCACACCGTGTTCCAGCCAATCACGTCCCGGCAGTAGCAGTTGAACACCACCTCCTTGGAGGCCTCCTCGATGAGCACCACAAACTCGTTGGAGATGGCCAGCAGGCAGGCCGAGTCGGCGGGGGAGACGGGGCTGCCGGCGTCGCTGTCCCGGGCGACCACGGCCCAGGTGACGGCGCCGCTGCTGTGCAGGTGGGCGTTGGCTCGGGGCCGCGAGCGCTCCTTGCGGCGTGCCCCCAGCGTGATGAAGCTGAACTTGGCGCCGCCGCCGCCAGAGGACGAGTCCAGGGGCGCCGAGCTGGCACAGGTATCTGACAGGTCGCGCAGGTACTCCTGGCGGGTGCGAGTGGCCATGGCGCGGAACTTGTCCGACTTGTGCGCCGCGTTCTCCGCGTTGATGGCCTTGGTGAGCAGGAAGTCCCGGAAGACGGCCGACTTGGGGAAGGTCACGCCCTTGGGAATGGGGGGGCCGAAGGCCGGAACGTCTTTGGAGCGGGATACGGATACACTAGACACACCAACGAGAGAGAGAGAGAGAGAGAGAGAGAGAGAGAGAGAGAGAGAGAGAGAGAGAGAGAGAGA
>JAGFZM010000402.1:0-10138 GCA_017657215.1 Limnothrissa miodon | reverse complement strand
ATGTGTGTCTATGTGTGTGTGTGTGTGTGTGGGGGGGGGGGTTGATGGCCTAAGAGCTGAGCACAACTTACGGAGATGGGGAGAAACTAATTTGAACACAGCAAGACAGCGATCTGGGCAGCCACACACATGGTGTGTGTGGGCAGCGGATGTGGACTAAGCCCCGTGAAAACGATGCGTGAAGTCTTAAGTAGGTATTAAAGCACTGAGGCATCCTCACACACGTGTACACACATACATGTGTATGTGAACATATACAAGCCCACAAACTCCTTACTCACACACACACACACACACACACACACACACACCTGCTGTCTGTTGTTGGGTGTGTACGGGAGCATTGTGGAGACGTGGAACATCATCTCGTAGTCCTTGTAGACAGTGTAGAGCGAGTGGGTGCCAGTGGAATCCGCTAAACAGACAAAGAGAGAGAGAGAGAGAGAGAGAGAGAGAGAGAGAGAGAGACGGGAGAGAAATCACAGCATGTTACTGGATGTTGGATGTTCTTCGGTGTTTTGCTTGTATGACTAAGTTCTTGCTGTGCGTTCTATGAATTGTAACAGTAAGGATTTAGGATGTACCGAACCCTGATTTTTAAGGTTCTGACGAATACCGAATCCACTGATTTGGCCGAATCCGAAACCGAATACCGAATCCTACTCCTCCATTACAATGCAGTGAAAAACATTGCACATTTCCTTTTCTTAATAGTAAGACAGAGATACTTTATCCAGAAAGAAATATTGCATATTGCGCGACTTAATCTCCCTCTTTCACCTTAAAATACTCCCACACAACACTCTTTCGGCTCACTGCTTCCATGTTCGATTTCAACTGCAAACACAATGGACGTTATCTTCTCCTAAACATTGACGATGTAGGATTCGGTTCGGTCAGCGCTCTAGGGTTTGACCGAAACCGAACCTCCTTAAAAAGGCCAATATTCGGCCGAATCCGAAACCGAACTTTGGATTCGGTGCATCCATAGTAAGGATAAGCGAGTACAGCCAATCCTGACTTAGAATGAATCTACAGCCTACATAACGTAATGATAAAATGAAAGGAGTAGAAGGTGAATAGGAGTAGATGGTAATGTGATACATGATGAGAAAAAAAAAAAAACATAAGTACAAAAAAAAACCAAACATAAAATTGAAACACACACAAGACTAAGGAAAATCAGCAGGAGCTGAAGTGTACTATTAACAAAAAGACGTCGCTAGACCAAAACACTGTCATTATAACAAATTTGTTGTGGATTATCATCAATCAGATGACGTGAAAACGGTGTTAGGTGGAGTGAGCGCATGATGTATGTTAAACAGCTATTTTTAGAATCCCTTGAAAACACGTCGGCAACCTATTCAGGTCATTGCCTGGACCATAAAATGCAAATGATATGCATGAGCGCATGTATCTTCCTGATGTGTTTGCATGTCAGCATATGGGACCAAATGTGTGTGTGTGTGTGTGTGTGTGTGTGTGTGTGTGTGTGCGTGCGTGTGCGCATGTTTGTATGTTAAAGAAAGCAAACACATTTGCAAACACCTAAGATATCTTTTAAGACAACCATCAGTTTGGTCAGGCACCAGAAATTTCTTCTTTACAATTGGTTGGTCACAGTTTCAGGTTGGAAACTGTCAAATTGTGTCCATGCATGCACATGACATGTGTGTGTGTGCGTCAGTGTGTGTGTGTGTGTGTGTGTGTTTGTATGCACACAGCAATTCTTCCATCATCTGTAACTCTTCAATCACCCACCATTTGCTCTTTGGAGACAAAAGAGCATACAACTACCAGTATATTCCCAGCTAAAACTGGATATCTGTCCCAGTCCATTAAAGGTCCCATATCACTGTAGGAGATGATATCACATATTTGCCCATGTGGGTCTAGGATGCCTTCTGAGCTTGAAGAACAATGACAGCATTATTGTTCATTTGCTAGCATCAGAAATTGTGTGCTTGAATACTTACCTTAGATTTCTTCCAATCTTTTTCCTTTCTTTTTTTTGATGCAAGGGGGGGCGGGGGGGGGGGGGTCTTAAAAATCTTAGCTAACACCATCCTCATTGTCTACATTAGATAGGATGTAGAGCGTTGTTCTACTTCTGTTTCGACCAATAGAATTGTCAAGCTCAACCATTGAACTGTAGAGGGCTGGCCACAGTTGAGTGACACAAATGTTATTGCTGTTCAGTGTAGTGTGCTTTAGGGCTGCATGATGAGAATTTTTTATTATTTTCTGTTTAACAGTAATATCCACCACTATTGCGATTTTATTTAACGTCAGAAACAGCTGAACTCAGAAGAAACGGGCACCTACTTTATAATGCAGTGAAACTGCATTCAACACCCTACTGTTCAAGATCACAGAGTTGCCGTCAGAATGAATGAGAACGACAATTAGCCACAGGTCCAAATAGTTAAACAGCATTACCTAACAAGCCACATACTGAAACTGCCTGTAAATGTGTATAAGTGTGTGTGTGTGTGTGTGTGTGTGTGTGTGCGTGCGCGCTGCATACTCTTGTTGTCGAGCTGGGCGCGGTACTTGGCGAAGCCCTTGAGGCGCACTCGCTGGCCCAGCAGCTCCAGGAACTCCTCCAGGGCGGGGCTGGCCGACTCGTTATTGTACATTTCCTCCTCAGTGCTCTGATCCGCCTTGCAGTAAAGGATGCCCACCTTGTGCTGGAAACTCAGCTAGAGAGACAGAGATGGAGGGAGAGGGGGAGATAGTGAGAGAGAGAGAGAGAGAGCGAGAGAACAAAGTTAAGCTCTCCTTTAAGTCACCACTGTTTGACTTGAGAAAAAGAGGGGGGTGGGAAGAGAGAGAGAGAGAGAGAGAGAGAGAGAGAGAGAGAGAGAGAGAGAGAGAGAGAGAGAGAGAGAGAGAGAGAGAGAGAGAGGGAGGGAGAGGAAGAGAGGGAGAGAGAGAGAGGGAGAGAGGGAGAGAACAAAGTTTAGCTCTCCTTTAAGTCACCACTGTTTGACTTGAGAAAAAGAGGGGGGTGGGAAGAGAGAGAGAGAGAGAGAGAGAGAGAGAGAGAGAGAGAGAGAGAGAGAGAGAGAGAGAGAGAGAGAGAGAGAGGGAGGGAGAGAGAGAGAGAGAGAGAGAGAGGGAGAGGGAGAGGGAGAGAGGGAGAGAGGGAGAGAGAGAGAGGGAGAGAGAGAGATGAGGGATTAAGAGAGGGAGGTATAAAGAGAAGGACAGGGGCCAATAGGTTAGAAAACAAGGATGATAAAGACAGACAGAGCATGATTCACAGACTATCAATCAGGAAGTTCTGTTGATTTCTGACAAAAAAAAAACAGGCAACATAATTGCTGAAACAACCAATCCCCTTAGGGATTCAAACATTTTAAAAGTAGAAACAAATATTAGTGTGCACGGATGCACCCGGAGTCCTGCACCTACGGTGACTTAACTGCTATGCGTTTTTAAAATGGAACTGCCATCAATACCAATTCTGGAGGCATCCGGCAGGAGCTCTTAGCTGGACAATCTCTTGCCGGGGGGTCTGAGATATAGGTTTGAGAAGGACTGAAGCTCTTGTGTGTGTGTGTATATGTGTGTGTGTGTGTGTGTGTGTGTGTGTGTCAAGTAATCACCAGTGAGGGTGCCATTTGATGCTTCCCATTGGAGGAAACATTGCATTATTTATCTGGAAGCCCTGGAGGTTGGAGCAATATAAGGGGAATTAATAAGGCAGACAGGACTGAGCAGCGTGAGGAGGATATTACAGAGATGGAGGGAGAAGAGAGGAGACGTGGAAAGAAAGAGAGAGAAAGCGAGAGAGTGGGGGAGAGGAAGAGCAAAGAAAAATGAAAAGGATGAAAATGTATCAAATTTTGTATATAAGACAAAAAAGCAGGAAAAAAGAGAAAGAAATAAAGAAAGAGAAATGATATGATGATGAACAGTAGAGAAGGAAAAGTGCTACGGACCAAAAGCAGTACACAAAGACTAAGGAATTCAGACAGACAAAAAGTGCCCAAAGAAAAGACTGAGGGCTCAGATGCATTAACCACTTGCATGCATCCGGTGGACACTCCACCACTAGACAGGGTCAAACACTCGCAGTGGGTTGCCTGGCTGGTCGTCATGGCGACAATGCACACCCTCCCTCACATACATAACCCCCCCCCCCCCTTAAGTGGTAGAGGTAGCAGACGCTGCTTCTCTTTTCTTTTTTGGCAAAGGAGAAATAACACCAACATCCCCTACCCCCTTCCTCTTAGTGGATCTTTGAGGAGTGCGTCTCTCCGCCATCGACTTAAGAGTAAAATCAATATGGGCCAGACCACCTACACGATGCCGGGAGCCTCTCTCTCCCTCTCTCTTTCCCTCAATCTCCCCCCTCTCTTCAGTGTGTGTGTGTGTGTGTGTGTGTGTGTGTTGCTCCCTTGGCGCCCTCTCGACCGCGCCGTCCTTCCCTGTATGCTAATTTCAAAGACTCCTCTACACACACACACACACACACACACACACACACTTTCTCTCCTAGCCCACCCCAATCCCACCTCCAACTCTCCTTCCTGGCCCAAGGCCCTGAGGCTCCTCAGAGGGCGGAGACGGGTGGGGTGGGGTGGGGTGTGGAGGGAAGATGGACGCCCGGAGGATGGCGTTATGAAAACAAAGCTCATGAAAAAATAATCAAAACTTTATTGCGCCCCATTCATCGTGCCAGAACGCCCAGTGGGGAACGATAGAGGTCCTCGGAGAGGTTCCCGGTTCTTGTCTTCTACCCTCTTTTTCTTTCTCTCTCTCTCCCTCACTCACTCGCTCCCGTCCTCCCACGTGTGGTGTCTCAGATTACGACGCTCTTCAATTATAAAGTAATGCAGCTCATGTCTCTCTTGTCTCTCTCTCTGACCATCAAAATCAGTAACAGCACACTACACACACACACACACACCTGATCTCACATGCTCACACACACACAGACACTCTATCCCTTTCTCTCTCTCTCTCTCACGGTCTCACACACTTACACACACACACACACACACAGGTGAATCTCCACCCCCACCCCCTTACTTTGCCCTGAGGTGAGCAAATATTTTTAGTGGTGTTGATTTGATCCAAGCACCCAGCCGGTCGATGAAACGAAAGACTGCTTCTCCCTTGACGATTTCAATTTAATTCCCAGATAGGGAAGGTGTCTGTGTGTGTGTGTGTGTGTGTGTGTGTGTGTGTGTGTGTGTGTGGTTAGACAGGGGAGGAGGCATACTGGATAGAAAATTTCTCCTTCTAAAAATCCTTGTTCCACCTTAACCAATCCTGATGCCCTACCCCCACCCCCACTATCAACTTAACACCCCCCCCACACACACCCCCAGCCCCTCCATCCCCCAAGCCCACAGAAAGGAAATTTCCTTTGGCAACCCAAGACAATGCTGACGGTGCAAAAGAGGATTTCTTTCACACTGCTGTAGGCTAGGTTTTTACTTACATAAGCAAAGACATCCCCAATAACTCAACGACCTGCAATTAATGTTCCAACACTTGAGGTTAATGCTTTACTCGTCAAGGAGAGCATTGTACTTCCAAATGCAGACTGATTATTACTTAGCGCTTTAGATAATATTAGCAAAGTTTATGTAATGCTAAATGCTGGAGCTCATTTTTTATTTATCGCCATGGCAACATGTCATGACATCTCTCTCTCTCTCTCTGTGCGTTAAAAATTGTGTGTACGTCATAATGATGATGATATCTTCCGGTTGCCTTCTTGTCTTTTTGAAGTGGTCTGTGTCTAAACCCCCACCGTTGGACAGAGAAGACCAGAAGGGTTGAAAAGCGGGTCCGGTTTGGCTAAATCTCTGTGATTACGGACGAGATAATTACAAAGCTAGCGGGGCCAGGAACGCGGCTTGGCTAAACACAAGTTTGTGTGACAGTGTCGAAATTTTTTTGTGTGTGTCCATACTTGCATGTGTGAATGTGTGTGTGTGTGTGAATGTGTGTGCTTGTGTAAGAAAGGGTATGAGGAGATACAAGAGAAAGGGTAAGAGATAGAGAGAAAAAAATGTAAAAGTGTAATATTGTGTGTGTGTGTGTGTGTGTGAGAGTGTGTGTGTGTGTGAGAGAGAGAGAGAGAGAGAGAGAGAGAGAGAGAGAGAGAGAGAGAGAAAGAGTGTATGTGTATGTGTATGAGTGTGTGTGTGTGTGTGTTCTCGAGATGTACTGTAGTACTGTTAAGCACTGGGGGAAACCCTGCAACACTGCAAAGCATTTTCAACTGCCTGTGCGAGTTACAATGATACGATACTAATCTGTATTAACACAATTCAACTCAACTTAATTGAACTGAATCAAAACCACCGCCGCAGTTATGCACCCACCTCAATCCGTTTTGTTCTGCCTGTGTCTGAACATCACGCCCTCTAACGATACAGAGAACACGACATGGTTCAGTCTGTCCCTTTATCAGATGGGACAACTAGATTAGAAGTCCAGTCACGAGCACCCTAAACACACTTCATCTAAAGTATGGCCTAGATTCCATAAAAGAATGGAATAATTTCCACAAATGTACCAAATGTATTATTGAAGGTTAATGTCTACCATCAATGCAGCTATATAAATTAATAAAACAGAAAATTAAAACGGACTAAATTAATCAAGCGTGATTGCTCGTGGTAAAAATGTGGTCTAGATTCCATGAAGTGAATTAATGTCTGTACAGCTTTGGTGTTTGTCCACTACCTGTCTCTACCTTCTCTACCATCTACCATGTTAGATTAGGCTTAGATCCCTTGGATCACTTGAGTTTTTATTGATAGAGCATTTCAAGTTTCATTGGCTGATTGGCTTGCCTTTTAACCTTCAATGGCAGTTTGATGTCATGTAAATGTTGTATAAATAGATTAGGAATGAAAAAAATCATGTTTTTTTTTCAGGCTCTGTTTCTTTACGGTTGAAAAGGTTCCATACATAGGTTGGAGTTCAGGTCCCAGCTAAATTAGTTTGCTGTTCAATGCTGTTCATCCATTTTCTAAGCTGTTCTGGGATCAGTCTTGAGGGCGTGATGGTGGACTTACCCCTTGCTGGTCGAGCTTGAGCAGCTGATCGGGGACCTTGGGCGAGCTGGTTGCCAGGCGCAGACAGGGGATGTTGAGCTCTGGCACCACATATTCCAGCACCTCTTTGAGGGGCAGGCCGCGACTGGTGCCATGCTTGGCGGTGGAGGGCACTGCATCCTCCAGGATGCCCCCCCGCAGGGTGGTGAGCTGTGGAGAGGACATACAGAGAGAGATCATTTAGTTTCTCCATCAATGACGACAACTACAACAATAATACACATATTGCATTAATATATTCTTACATATATTTTAGATATAATTAATTATGTGCATTCCTCTTCCTCTTATTTTTCTAATAAATAAATAAATAAATAAATAAATATATTAAAACCTATTTATTTATTTAGTATGGTGAGGGTTGAGTGACTTGGGGTAATTTTCGGGTTAATTACTTATTTTAAGAGAGGAAATGGTGTGCTTATGATTGAGTTTTTTAAAAAAGCTAGAGGGCATGTCTTAAACTTCTTTATTTTCAACGTGCGAGAAAGTGAAGAGAACAGAACAGAGAGGGAAAAGAACAATTTGTGGGTTTTATCATTTTGTCGATGAAAGAAAGTAAAGATGTATGAATAATGAACGCTGGCTATAAGCAGCGCTTTACCACCAGCATCAGCGGAAACGTGATATCCTACAGTCGTGTCATCGCCTAAACACATGTTGCCGTCAAAAGTCAACATACGCCCCATACACACCATCATCTGAGCACTTAGTGCACCATAACTTACATCCAGGCTTTTAATGGCTTCGAACATCCACATCACCCACTAACTCCTGCATCTCCGGTTTACCACACACACGCACGCGGGCCTACCGGCAGCTCTAACCATCAATTATTGAGTCCAACTAAGAGAGCAGGATGTTGAGAAGAACTGTGGGGCTCTCACCACCACTACAGCAGTCTCACAGCAGTCTCACTGTTAAAAAGAAGCGCCTCATGCTTGCTCATGCAGATTAGATTAGATCGGATTAGATTATAATTTATCATTGCTAACAACGATTGGCGCCAGTCTGAGAGGGAAGACCATGGAGGGGAGATTAAACACACACTCACGAAGGAGCCATTTCGTCATGTGCTTGTGTGTCGTGAATGCTATGGTTGTGATGTGAGGAACTTCTCCTCAACTCCAGAGGGTTAGGGCTAACCCAACCTGAGCACGTACTGAACCTACAAACTTAAAAAAAAACATGGAATGAAGAATATAATCCAGTGACCATCATCGTCAGCTGTTGTTGGGATGTTTCAATCTACTTCCTCCCCATCAGATCATCCGCACATTAGCGACTGGTTTTGCCTCCAGGCCTGGAAATGCCAGCTCCAGAAGTGACCTTCTATTGAGCGCTCCTGAGCGCAGCACACAGGCTTTGATGACACGGCCACCCACTGACAGAAAATTGATTAGGCCAACGCAAAGGAGCCAATCATGTGGAGATCAATGAACGTTGGGACAGCAGTGGAGGATCATAGCCTGGCTCTCTCCCAGACACATGTGATGGCATGGAGGATTAGATCTATATGTATATCTACATGAAGCAGTTTACAGCTACTATGCATTCAGATTTGGAACCAACTTCCTGAAGACATTGAAAAATGCCCCTAACGCCATTTCAAATCTACACTTTGTTTGTGTGGTGCATAAAGACCAAACTGTTCTCAGATGCTTCGTCCTAATGATTCATTTAGCTTTTTTTTTACATTAAGTCCTTTATTAAATTAACTTGCTATCATTTTATGCCTTTATTCATTTTATTCAGTTTTTTTTTACTATTTATACTTGTAACATTCTAACTTACATTCTAATAACTTACATTCAAATAACTTTTGTGTTCTTTGCTTTTATTTTGTACAGCACATTGAAATTCCTTTGTTTATGAAATGTGCTGTATTAATGAAGTTGCCTTTCCCTGACTTACCTATATAATGATTTATATATATACCTATAATAAACAGTGGATAAATAAATATCTAAAACAGCTTCTTTGGTTCTTAATTGTGATTGGCTGATTCTGCGTTCCAAGCTGTTGTAAAATGACTATAAACACACACCTGTGTCTCTTTACTTCTGCATTACTGCGCAATCGAACGTCAATTAAAAACTGTTACAATTGTTCAATGGTCTGACATAGCCCATCTCAACGAAGCAGCGTTGGGCTGCCTGGCAACCACTCTCCAAAAGGAAGTATTTGTATTTGTTCGCGGAAGAATGGTTATTACAATACACTATTTAATTTTTAAAGTACATGGTTATATGCGATGAAATCTTATAAACAAGCTTCGCGTCGTGCCTAACAACACCCCTCAGCTGTTCTAAAACAAGCGTATACACTCGTGGCTAATTGCTTAAATAATAAACATCCCATACAGTGCATACAGTAATTTCTCAAATATATAGGCTACTGCACCATGTATAAAATTCAGGTAAGTGTTTTATGCAGCATCTTGCGTATCTACAGTATACTGATTGATATATCCCCCTATAATCAGCACTAGGAGAACCTATATGTATAATTATAATTCTATATGTATCCTAAATATGACACTGCCTCATATGCAGTATACCTATAATCTCTTTTATCTAAAATCTACAGCATTTGAGTTACACTACAGCATTATATATGTAGAAAATACATATTACAGTTAACATATAATAACCTAAGGCATATTAGTTAATGTCTATTAGTATTAAAATAATACAATAAATAACCTGTTAAATGCAACACTGAGTGCATTTTTTAGGAGATTACTGCAATACACTGATCGTTGTGATATTACATAGATATTCATATATCATTTATTAATCTGGACAGCAAACTTGAATGGGGCCACACTGCGCAGTTTGAGACCATTTCACGGGAAAGGAAAGGTGAAGAGCGTTCCGATACATATATATTTAAACTCCTTTAGGATCCAGCCTACAACGGAAATACGTTGTGACCCACTTCTGCGGCTGGCGTGTGTGAAGTGTAGGTCATGGCACGAGTCAAAAGCCTTTCCCGTCCCCATCATGATAATGGTACTTCTCCTGTGTGTGTGTGTGTGTGTGTGTGTG
>JAGFZM010000401.1:0-12335 GCA_017657215.1 Limnothrissa miodon | reverse complement strand
TGCCTTCTTTTGCTCTGTCTGTAATGACTGTGCTGTCATTTTAACTGTCCATGAAAGCACCGCCCAAACAAGTAAACAAGAAACCAGAAACACTTCAGCTGAGCATTTCAACTTGTTTTTCCGTCCACCATTTTGACTTGGTCTGCATAGCAGCATCAGCAGCCGTGAAGCCATGTTGCTGTGGCATATTTCAATTGCATGTTTGCGCTGCCGCCACATTGCCTGGTAGAGGTTTCCATGGCAGTGTCGTCTAATGACCGACATTACTGGTCCATTAACTCTGAAGAAGCAATCACGCTTAATTAAACTCAGTGTGTCACCCGCCGTTAGAGAGAGGCCAGGAAAGTGGGGAGTCATTTTGAGTTCTATTTTCACATGCGCACCTCCGCACAGACCTGGAGGTGGACAGGTCCTCTTGCGTTCTCCACCACAGGGTGCTTTTACAGGTCCTGTTCGGGCTGCATGACGGTTATAAGATCTGCTTGAAATTCGTGTTCTCGTGCAGGTCCCACTGCCACTTACAGCCTTTGTGGGTTTTCCTCAGACTTCTGTACTGCGAGTAGAAAGTTCTCAGAAGATGTCTGTGCCTAGTTTTCAGCCAGCTCGAATCTGTCATAAAAAATTGTCATTATTATGCCGTGTGCGACTCTTTAGATTAGCGTTTGTTATCTTGATGTGACTGGTTGATAAGCTCTAAGTTCTAAGCTGTTTATGGGACCTGCAGCCGCGGGTGGAAGGAAGACGATCATTATCACTTTCTTGAAGCAGCCTAGAAAGTCTCCACCTTCTAGGGAAGCTTCACCAGACCCCTGGGCTTAGGAAAAGCCACTTAGGACTTCATTGCAGGCTTCACTGGATGCCCCGTGGATAGTAAACAATGAATTATGGCCGTGACACTGCGAATGGCAGATTTACTAACATCATCACCAGGGCCCAGTCAATACTGTTTACCATTCCCCACACATCTGACAGGCCGCCGGGGCCGGGCCCGTATTAACCCGCCAGCTTTCACACTGACCTCCCCCATCACCATTCATGATGCTCATGAGCAGCTGAGAGCTAATTAGTTTAATTTGTTTGTTTTAATTAAGAGTTGGATGAGGTCTAAGGCTAAATTGAATTAAATTGTTGAAGGGTGGATGTGGACAGGGCGGTGTGGGATTCAATTGCGTGGTGCACGGATAATGAGGAGGGTCAGCGTCAGTGGTTGCCAGGCAGTGGTTCCTAGATATGAAAAGGAATCGGAGTTGCCCAGCCCCAAATATGTCATGAGATATTGAGGCAAAAGCAGAGGAAGCATCAGGGAATGTGTGTTTATTGTTAGGGTGTGTACTGTTCTCTAATGATGTTATTGATCATAAAGAGGGTTGATGTGGTGAGGTAATATAGATTTAGCTTCCATTCTAATGTCTTTCTCTCTCTCTCTCTCTCTCTCTCTGTCTCTCTCTCTCTGTCTTCACTCTCTCTGAAGGATGAGTATAAGCCAGAGAAGGCTTTGTCTGAGGATGACCTGAAGAATGCCATTAGTGTGCACCACTCCTTAGCCATCAAGGCTGAGGACTACGAGAAGAAGCCCAACGTGCTGAAGCTCAAGACCGCCGACTGGAGGGTCTTCCTGTTTCAGGCGCAGTGAGTGTCACACTTCGTCTTCCGCCGACAGCCTCTGCCATCGACAGTCTGGAAAGACGCAAAGACAAGGAGCAAACACGCATACACACACACACACAAACCCAGTACCACCACTCTTGGTCTGAACTGTGGAAATGGTGGGGGGTGTGGGGGGGGAGTGAATAAGAGGCTCCCTAGAACCAAAATCTAATTTCATGCTTGGATTCAAGCACAGTGAAAACACATTTATCTCACCCATTAGTCTGGCCTCAAGACCATTGCATTTTTTATCAGGAATTCCAGGAAAGCCTTATGGAGGTGCTTATCAAGAGTCGAGCGGGACTGGATTTCTTTTCGAGGCCAGAAGTCCATAAGCTCATCCGCTATACAGCATAAAGGGACAGCAGTCAGGGACATTCCCCTTAGTGTGTGTGTGTGTGTGTGTGTGTGTGTGTGTTTGTGTGTGTGTGTGTGTGGATTTATAAGCATGCACACAGACAAAAGGGCAAACCCAGCTCAACAGATGACAATATTAATATATTTGCTTGACCCTGCAGAAAACCCCAGAGCTCATGATGGCACTGATGAATTATTGATGTACTAAGAAGCATGATAGGACTACACGTCTGATTTATATTTATATTTATTTATTTTTGGCCACAATGTCTGTTTTGCTCCACTGCGGCACATGAGTTTTACACGACAAGTCTGCTGTGTCCCCAGGAGTCCGGAGGAGATGGAGTCCTGGATCAAAACCATCAACTCCGTGGCGGCCATGTTCTCCGCCCCCTCATTCCCTGCTGCCATTGGTTCGCAGAAAAAGTTTAGTCGCCCGTTGCTGCCTGCAACAACCACAAGGATGTCACAGGTGAGCTTGTTCGACCTGGAATGCTTCTAGGCTGTAAGTCCGAAGTTAGGCGATCACCATTGCCAGCCAGGTGTTTTTGATACGCTGTCTATGGCCATTGGCAATGTGTTGCCGCGTTGCTAGAGTGAATGTTGATGTCTAGATTTTGTGAGGGACTGCACGCCTGAGGTGGTTTGGGGAGCAACGCTGTCTGTTGTCTATGTCTATCGCGGTCTATTTCATGGTGTTTTTTATGATTTCAGGAGGAGCAGTTGAAATCGCATGAGGCCAAGTTGAAGCACATCTCTACAGAGCTGGCTGAGCACAGATCGTACCCACCAGACAAAAAGGTCAAAGCCAAGGAGATCGACGAGTATCGACTGAAAGAGCACTACTTGGAGTTTGAGGTGAATATCGTGTCGGCCAGCTTGGCTGAACAAAAAATATTGGTGGATACAGTTAATCGCCTGGACACATACACTGAGTCATTCTCTTTTTTTCCATTTTAAACCATGTCATACAGTAAGAGATATGTGCTTCTCTCAGAATGGAGAGGTTAAGACGCTCTGCCTAGGGACAGAATTTTTTTTACGAAGCTTGGTCTCTCTGCTGCCTTTGATTGGTGGCAGAGGTCATAAATGGTTTGCCTCAGTGGTCCTCAGAAAAGACTGCCATTGAAAGCCCACAGGAAAAAAAGCATTTGGTTCTTGAGCCGTGCTTTCTAAAACGGAAAGAAAATGACACCCAGCTCTGGTATAAAGTCACAACGTCCATCCAACTAAAATATGTTTGCATGATTCTTTTTGTTTTTTATTTTGAAGCGAAACCTTTCACGGATTCCTAATTACCCGCTGTTTGTGTTGAGTCTATTTGCTGAACACGGAGCCATGGTAGGGGGGTTAAGGCCTGATGGTCTGATAAGCCCTCAGAACACCATTTGTATAATTGAAGAGCTGCACGCTCATTGTGTGCTAATATCCATCTTATAATGATGCTCCTCAGTATCAGAAGCCCACCCCGCCACCCCTCAGTATCAGAAGCCCACCCCTCCATACCTACCGCTACCCCCTTTTCTTCATTTCACATCACACGACTCTCTCGAGGTCTCTCCACTCCCAGTTGGAGCTTGAAGCCGTCACGCTGTTTTCAACATGGTGGCTGTCTCTCTTACAGCCCCACCACCACCCAGAGCTGTCAGGAACAAAGACGTGTGGCTAATTCCCTATCAAATATTCAGAGGCACACAGCTTTCCCCACCTGTGTAAGGATATCAAAGGCATTTTTAAATCAAAGCCCATCTAAAGTGTTCACATTATTTGTGCGCATTTTGGTGAAGCTATTTGTCCAACACAGGAAAATAGGGAACGCCGGCTTTTATCAGGTGCTAATAGACTTTTATCATACTGAAGGCCCTTTCTGTGCCCGATCAATAGAGCCCTTGTCCTTGTTTTTGTGCTTTAGACCGTCGGTCGGGAACCTGGAACTCACGAGCCCCCAGTGCCTCATTTGCTGCATGGCCCACAATAAAAACTAAGTTAGTGCAGGTGCCTGTCCAGGCAAAAAATGGGTCTTGCGAAAGCCATGGGTTCTTAACTCCAAGTTTAAAGCTTTTTGCAGTTTTAGTTTTAATAGTCTTCTGTGAATGCATAACAACTAATTATTGAGTAGGTTTTGTATAAAAATAAGTTGATTTTACTTTCAATTAAAGGTATAGTTCCGTTTTTAACACCTAGAGTCCCTTTCATAGGTTGTCTAAAATGCAATTAAGTGGTTGACACCAATTTTTTTATTTGGGAAATGTAGAATCGCTGCTTCAAAATGGCTAGCAATGGGCATCTGTTGTTTCTATCCTTGAAAGAAGTGCTACTCACCGAGTGGTTAATGGTGCTCACTGATGTTCTAAAACATGTATCGTAGCGAAATAAAGCTTCTGTCATGTTTTATTTGGAGCATATTAGTCTTCTAATAGAAACCTGTGGGACTTACAAATAAAACATGACAGAAACTGTATTTCGCTACAATACTTGGGTTGGAACATCAGTGAACACCACTAACCACTCGGTGAGTAGCACTTTTTCAAGTGTTTCAAGGATAGAAACAACAAATGCCCATTGCTAGCCATTTTGAAGCAGACAGAGGCGATTCTACATATCCCAGATAGCAGAGACAGGAGCAATTGTCTAAAGTTTGGTGTCAACCGCTTTGTTGCATTTTAGGCAACCTGTGAAAGGGGTTAAAAATTTGTTAAAAAACAAAATATACCTTTAAATAGTAAACCGAGGACGCAATCGGGCAAAAGGTTCTGTTTTGCAACTTAATAATAATGGCAAGCACTTCCTGATTAGTCTAGTTGAATGAATAATCGTTCAGATAGGTATTTGTTCAGCTGTGATTTTCAAAGCATTGGTTTTCAAGCAAATCTATTGTTCAGTGCAATTACCTCTTACAGAGTCAGTGATTAAAACACAAGGAACCCCCGAGAGGAGGCTGCCCAGGAAATGGTAGTTTGCCGAAGGTTGAGCCATTATAGATCACAACAAAGGCTGTTAAAATGATACACCGCCGCTGAAGCTGTTAAGGCGTTTGTCAGCATGTACACAAGTCAGACTTCCAGTAAGGAGAATTACAGAAGTACCACAGATGTACATTACCACATGTGTACTGTAATGTTTAGTACACTCTGAATAATACATAATAAATTAATACATCATTTTGTTATTTAGTCTGTGATTTATACGGTCAGTTTGTGGTCACCCGTTGCACACACTTACAGAGGCTACCATGCAAAGCAACAGCATGCCCACAGGAAGCAGTGTTGGCTATTGATGTTGTGATGAAGTACATCATTGGGGCTGTACATCTGCTGTTCCCCATGCAGTAAAAGGCAATAGATACATTAGGGTGAAGTAAAAAAAAATATATTTATTGCGACAATTTGAATCTGGTAATAACAGATGATGTTAAAGTCAATAAATTATGGTCAGAAGGCGGGAATGCCTAAAGACAGGGAAGCACTACTGACAATGACATTTGAGTCCATAGTAGCCAGGGTTGCTATGAGAGAAAATGGTTGTGTGCATGTGAACTGTATTTATGAATATTTATATGAAACCTGTTAAATAAAGCAACAGGGCTATTTTGTTTTGCTCATGACCACTTTGGGTTCGTCAATAATTCTAGAATAATTCTATCCCCATGGCCTACTAATACAGTCATTACAGTCTTCAGGGTAAAACAACTCTCCTCCCAGACCCAAAGCATTCCTTGTTGGTTTGCGTTGGCTGCAAGCTAGTCTATATGGGGAACTACCATAACTGTAACTTACAGTGTCTTGAAGCCTTTTGTTTCACTAATAACCTTTCTCCCCTCATGTGCTGCAACAGGAGAAACGTTACGATATGTATGTGAAGCTCCTGAAGGAGGGCGTGAAGGACCTCCTGGCTGGGAAGGACGCCGACGCGGCCTTGAAGAAATCCCAGTCTAGCCCCTCGCTCAACCAGGAGTCTCAGCCGACGGGGGCCAAAGTCAAGCGGAACACCTCCGAGCGCAAGGACCACAGGCCTGAGACCCCCAAAGTCACATAGGAAGTGTCCCCTCGCGGTTTGCTCGAGAGCCATTGGTAGCACTTTTCTGTAAAGGGCTACATGTGAGGCCTAATTTAACACCTTTTATGAGCCAATGCACGACCACCCTAAGACCCGCGGAAGGCGTTTGACTGGCGGTTGATAATGCCACTAGCTTTGATGGTGTGACACAGTGTTTCGGTATAGCCTTTGAGTTTGTTGTCGCTATACATGCATACAGTACACACTCACTCACACATAAACACACACACACACACACACACACACGTTTTGCAACTGCTCAGGTGCCTCTTAGGGCCCTGGTGTGTTGATTCCAAAGGTGTTGTTTAGTTTTTAACGTGAACCCCTTAAGGAAAGTGTTACCGAGCCATTCTACACAACGTGTGAAAATATTTTGTGTAATTTATTTATGATCCCACAGTTGTGTACAATGTAAATGACTGATAATCGTCCTTAGATTGACTGGTGCTTGTGTAGCGATTTATATGGGGCATAACCTACATACAGTAAATGTAGTCTCTCTCTTTTTTTTTTTTATCTGAGTGTTGTACATGTTGCTGTTGTCATTATTGTAATGTAAGTGTAAGATTTAGTTGTGAGGCATTCAACTGTCACTTTATTTGTTCTCGCTGTGTTCCGTCCTTACCGATGCTCTCCCAAAATCTGCCTTTATTCAAGAGAAGATATTTTCTTGTATTTTATGTGGACTCGATCCACCCTTATATCTTCATAGGTATTAGATATAGTCTTACTCCTAAGCTAAATGGTTATTTTCAAATGTAGATTAAGTGAATGTTATGAACATTTAAACAGACACACACGTGAGGACTAGATCATTGGTAGAATGTGGCTTGACCCAGACCTTCTCCCAACTGCTGGTAAGAGTTATTCTTCTTTCCACCAATGAAAACTGTGGACACAAAATGGCGGATTATTCTTTTCAATTCTCTAAGGTTTGTTAACACATGTCTCAAGCATGTTCGATGGACTTGAAAGGCGCATGGAAGAAGTCCCTGTTGCTTTGTGCTGCTATTGGTACCATTGGGACCATAGAGGCCTAAGTCAGGACTTTCTAACTCTATTGTCTTTAAAGTGCCCACTCACGAGAGGTTATCTGATGCCATTTTACAACAGTTTTAATTCAATAACACAAATTTTAAACAGTCGATGACTGATATTCCATCTGTAAATCACATTTTTCTAATCCGTTCGGCGACTTCTAAGTATAGCAACAAAAACACACTGCAGCTCTCCGTAGCTGTTCCTAAATGGTTTTGTCCTCCCACTTTCTCTCTCTCTCTATCTCTCTCTCTCTCTCTCTCTCTCTCTGGCTTTCTCTCAGAAGAGATTTATTTTTACATGACCATAATGCAGCAGGTTGTACATAATCAGATGTGATTTTTAATGTTCCTCTAAAGGGAACAATGGAGAGATGAAAGCCTTCAGAATAGACCAGTTAGAAAACACAGATACACCATTAGTTCTGTTTCACAGGTATATTACAGTGGTTTCAAGGCTGTTCAAGCTCTCTTATTTTAAGAAATGATTAGGGGTACATAAAGATGATTTAAACTGAGTCCTGTCCTTGGAACATGGCTGTACACGCTGCAATGGAACTGTTGTGTTGCCACCAACACCAGAGTTGCTGCAGGCAGGCCGTTTATTTTTTTATCCTTTGAGCTAAAGAAATATACTTCTGCTTTTCTGAGTAGTGTAAATGCCAATGCTACTTTTTGTGTATTTTATAATCTTATATTTGGATTTTTAATTCTGAGTTGAGACTTGTATTGTTGTAAAGATAAAATTAGTATTTATAGTGCACTTTATGAATTAGTTCTTTTGACTCTTTTAGAGCTTTATAAGGGGTAGAGTGATATGTTTTCTAAAATGACTCCCAAGGTTATTTTTTTTGTTTGTTCGTTTTCTCAGGCTGCTCCCAAGCTTGTGTTGTTGAAGGTACTGAGCTGAACGTACGATTCTGTCAGCTCAATATGTTAGTTTGTCAGTGGTTGTGTAGTTTTGCTGTCATAGTTAGATTGTGTAATGACTACGTTTCCAGTAAGGAAACTATTTACAGTGCTGTACAACATAGAAACTTTTACAGATTTTGCCTTTTTTGTGATGTCAATATAGAACTAAGGCATCAACGAGGATGTCTTCAGACAGAGCGGTCATGTAATTTTCTGTTTCATCACAAACTGTATTTTAGGCATATTTTCCTCACCAAATATGGTCTTTATTTGAAGGTTCGAGTGTGTCAGGTGTGAGATGCACATAGAAGGAATTGAACGTTTCTAACGCACTTGAAAATGAAAACAAACTAGTTTCGCTTATTGCCAGAGCCCTCCAGTCTATATTTGTGCTTGTTTACTTGAACCGAGCGTGTTGTAGAAATTACACATTTATTTGTCGTTTTCAACATGTTAAACCAATTCAGCCAGACAGATAAACAGAAACGAGTTGTGAAAGGAGCGTTCATATCCAGGTAGCTTCTGCATCCCCACCAGGAGTGTTTAATAACCTCTTCGATATATACAGTACATATCCTGCGCTTGCACAGCATTGCTCACCCCACATCCCAGTCTCCTTCCCTCACCTTAGTGGACATGTTGGTGTCTGTCTTCAGCAAAGAAGCACTTAGCAAAACCTGCATTTATTTTTTGTTTGCTTGCTTGTGTGTTTGTTTGTTTGTTTTGCTTATGTGTTGCCTATGAGTACTACAAAACTGTCTCAACTCATCTAAACCAAACAGTACCACTCTGGAAACTGTTGGCCCAATTATACTTTTTTCCCCCACATAAATTCTGCTTCTTAATGCTTGGAGATATTGTACTGTCATTTAGGGTCTACATTACATGGCACCCTGGTCATCCCTATAGAGACAATGAATGCTGAAACACACACAACACACATTGTGTCCAGTAACTCCCAGTGTGTCACGCATGAGCAGTTGTAGATCAGCTGCCTTTTATTCTTTTTTTTTAAAACATTTGCACATTTTAGGATGTTTGATTTCATATTTTGTTTTGTACTGACACAAACAACCTGCTTCTGTATGTTATGCATGGACTTCTCGAAAACATTTAAATGGCAAACACCCGTTTTAAAAAAAGAACATCAAAACAGCTTTATTATTTATGTTGTTTGTATTGCCTTATTTATCTTTTTTTGACTGGAAGGGTTTCATTTGTTTTTTATTTAGATGTTCAATTTTCTATGAGGGTGCATTATTTCTGCAAACCCATGTAAAACCTCTTTTAATGTTTTAAAGTGTTATACCATACTTTTTTCATTTTCGTTTGTCATCAATTCCTCTCTGTCTTTTTTTCTCTCTCTAGCCCCCTCTTCAAACGTCACTGTTGGTATACACCCCTGTACTTTGACCTTTAACCCAACAATACCTAATGTAGAACCTTGGAGGTACAGTAGCTATAAGGCTGGACATCTCATATCAACATTCACAATGTCGTTGTTTGTTTATTTGTTTTTAAGAAGGAAAGAGGGGGGGGGGCTGAGGGGGTTATGGGGTGTGGGGAAGAGCAGCTAAAGTTGTACAGTAGAAACCCCCACCAGGGCGGATGCTCATGCAGTTCACCCCTACACCACCAGTTGGCGCTACGCAGACATTGCACCTTAGCCTTCAGGCAGGGGCTGTTGGTTCCTGCCACACAAGCGGCATCAGAAAAGACTATATCTCTACAAAAGCTGTGATCTTGTACAATCCTTTAATTCTGTAAATGTTGTGACATATTAACTGTTGCCCTGTGTTGGATAAGAAAAAAAAAAAACAATTGGTTGATTTGTGGGTTGTTGAAGTGATGTCCCTGGCAGCAAGCGTGTCTTACGCCCCTTAGCCACATTCAGGCCCTAGATGCCGGCGTTACCAACGGTTGTAGACGGTTTCCGTGAATAAAACACAGTATTTAATTGAATATCTCCTGTCTGGTCTGATCTGATGTTCTTTCATGCACAAGTTAATTAAACACTATACTAAAATTAATCAGTTTTATAGTAAGCATGAAGACATAACATGTTTTACAAGAGAAACCTTTAAAGGACGTTGGTAACTTGTAGATGAATCCTTGGAGTTCTTCTCTTTAAAAGACTACTTCCTCTGATGTCCTTACAAGAGCACTGGGAATCATTTAGATGTAATATGCATTTCTTGGGGATAAAATGATGTTACCTTAATCTCCTAGAAGCGCCAGACATATTGTGTAACCCATAGCAACCTAGCATGCAGATAAGCTCAGTATAAATTCAAGTCCTGCATATATGCACAGTACAAACGGATAATGCAGTGCATTCACACAGTAATGACAGTGACACTGACAATAAAAAAAAAAATCTATGCAGCCAACATAGACCAAATTACAGAACAAAATAAAACTAGCTAGTTGCTCAGGCACATGTAATTAGTCCTTATTCTGACTTGAATGTTTAAACTAGTTTGACATTTTATAAAAAAATAAGTAAATAAATAAAATTAAATAAATATATTACTGAATGGCTGGAGTACATGTGACAAAGTTGCCATGACCCAGAGGTAGCTGAAGCGAAACTCGCCGCATGAAGTAAAACCAAAATTGGAACATGTCGGGGAAAAGCATCTGGAGGAGCCTGAGCGAGCACGAGGCTTTTAAAGGAGAATTACTGCTGGGATTTGTGATGGATTGGAAATAAAAGTGTGTGACAGAAGCAAAGGAGGGAAAGGATGAAGGAGTGAAACATCTCATCAATCAGAAAGTTAGAACGAGGGAGGGGGAGGAGATTTATCTCCTACAAGAGTTGGTCAGTCAAGCAATTACTTCATTTAATCGCCACTCAGATGGGAAATACTCAAGCCAACCTGCCTCTAAGTCACCGCGGTAACCATCAAATTATCAAACACAAACCAGAGTGCTTGTCTCACAACGGTGTCTTTGAACACGCCAGACATTTCTTCCTCATCAACATGTTGAAAACACTGGAATGAGGTAAAGAGTGATGTGCAAGGCCCTCTGTGGGAGTAAATACATTGACATGGCTAACAGGTACTCTGGCCATCTGTTCCTTACAGGGATCTTCACGGCTAACTGACTGAATGGAACACCCACAGTCACACACTTCATTCTGAAGTCAAAGCACAAAGTCACGTTCATACACTCAAAGGGGAGGGATCGCCTGGTTATGTGATTAAAGGAAAACCGACCTCTTGACACTCCCAAATAAGTACAAATAGCATGCCCTGCAACCTGTAATTGAGGTTAGTGTGCTATATCATGCGTAACAGGGAACACTAAGTAGAAGGGGAGATTTTTTTTTGTGCAGAAGAAAGAATTCACTGAGGCAGCAGCTAAACACAACACTCTGGGTCCTATAAAACGTGTCTGCAGGGGCCGCATTCCTTGCCCAATGAAACCAGAAATTAACACTTTATTCCATAGCTTAAAGCAGTCCCCCCTACACACACACACACACACACACACACACACACACACACTGGAGCCCTGGTAAATCTGTTCTCTTTATCCCCCCACTATAACAACCCTGAATAGGTGAGACAGGCTGTGGCATTTGTATTGTCACAGCAGTCCGACAGTGGGCATGACTCCACAGCGGAGTCAGTGAACTCAAATGATTAGAGACACCGTTGCTTGGAAACGCAAACGCGGAGATGCACTTGAGCCTGATGAAGAGTATGATGAGGGTGGAGGACGAGCGTGGAGCCAAAGGACAGGAAGTTAGTGACGTTGATGGCTACTTCACTTCCCCTGCCTAGGCACTCTTAGGTTCGCCCTCTGTCATCCATAAAACATGAAGCACAATGCAAACACAATGCCCTATGGGGCATTCATTCAATCTGTGGTCATAAGAAAAATAGCTGATTTCTGCTGTTTTTTTACCCTATTGATTATTTTTTTTGTTCTAAAAAATAGGTTACAATAATAGCTACATAATTACAGCAAGGAAGTGCTCACACTAACTGACACTTTTGACGTAACATAAGATAGATAGATAGATAGATAGATAGATAGATAGATACTTTATTGATCCCCAAGGGGAAATTCAAGGTCCCAGCAGCTTAAAAAATCACACACAACATATACTACAGTTACTAAAAATAACAATAAAATACAAACACTGTGGGTAGAGATGCGCATGAATGTACTGAGGTACAGTATGGGGAGTGTGTCAAGGTAGTTGTGCAAATGAGACCAGTAGTGCAATAGTGCAAGGTTAAAAGTCTATTGACCAGCAATAAATATGTGCATATGTAAATGGACAATAAAAAATATCAGCATAGCAATAAAACA
>JAGFZM010000400.1:109589-120562 GCA_017657215.1 Limnothrissa miodon | reverse complement strand
AGAGAGAGAGAGAGAGAGAGAGAGAGAGAGAGAGAGAGAGAGAGAGAAAGAGAGACTGTGAGCTATGGACACTGAGGGAGATGCAAGCCTGACCTCTGCTGGCAGGGGGCTGTACTGCATGCCGAAATGCTTAGGAGCCGATATGAGAATGATTGACTGTACAGGAGAGGTAAAATGGGAGGAATTGAGAGAAAGATGGAGGAGAGATGGAATGAGACACAGAGGTGAAACTGAAGAGAGAGAGATGGAGAAGAGAGAAAGAGGGAGAGAAGGTGGTCACTCTAATGAGAACCAAAGAGACCGCCTGAAAGATCCATACTCAAGAGGATGGAAAGACAGAGTGAGACAGGAGGAGCGAGAGAAACAAGGGAAGAGAGAGAAGGAGAGAGAAGTGGTTGGCACTCATAATGGGGTCAGTGGCTCCCTGAGAGATGGGACTCCTCACAGGAGAGCACTCCTCTTTTCCTACACACGGGAGGGGCCTGAAAGAGGGGCAGAGAAGAAAAGAGGGATGAAGGAGAGAATGGAAGGAAAGAAATGACAGAGAGAGCATCGAAAATAAGCACATATAGAAATACAGTCGATTGCCCAAAAACAGTGGAGTTAGTCAATCCAGCAGTATTAAGACCCCCACCCCCCACTCCCATCCCCACCCGCTGAGAGAGGGAAGGCCCTTTGCCAGCAGTCAAGTGCAAAACATGCCCACTAAGATAAGAGTGGGAGAATAAGAATAAGCATTTATCAACGGAAAACCACGCTTAATCCCGCAGATTTCCCCTCGTTCTTTTTTTTTCTCTCCATATTGATGCAAAAAAAAGTCTATCTCTCTCTCTCCAAGAGATTAATCTTGGAAAGCAGCTTTTGAGACGAGAGAGGAAGAGGGACAGGGGGAGAGAGGGAGAGAGGGGAGAGATTGGGTAGAGGGGGGGGGAAATGATTGCTCTTCTTTCTCTGGGAATTGGGCTTAGGGTCCAGGGATCAGGAAAAAAAAAACGCAACAGAAAACAAGGGCCATTGGGGAGTGAAAATCTCCCAAACACACGGTTCTCCGTGGGTTAACCATCTTAACCCATTGGCAGGGCCTCGGTTCCTGATGTCCCTCCTCTCTCTCTCTCTCTCTCTCTCTCTCTCTCTCTCTGTCTTCCATCAACGTCACAGAACCCAAATCTAGGAGTGAGACTGCTGTTTGTGTGTGTGTGTGTGTGTGTCTCCCTACTTCCCTCTGCTTCCAACTAGATCTGCTCTGGAGCCTGCCATAATTTTCACAAAGGTGTTTCATGCGGTATTACAAAATTAATGTGCTGTGCTCGGGAGCCAGTGGAATGAAGGGCCTCGCAAGGTAGTGGGAAAGAGAAGCCGCCCTAAAATATTCATAAATACATATCAAAAGAGACACAAGGCGCGCAGATCTGAATAAACAAATGATTGTTGCTGGTTGCCATGGATAAGGAACACTGCTAAGCAAATAAATGATAAATATAAAATGACTACTGTGGATTTTTTTTCCACAACTGTGTATTAGATGAGTTGGAATGTTTGCATACCAAGATAGAGTTTGTGTGTTTGTGTTTCTGTGTGTGTGTATGTTTGCCTTTGTGCGTGCGTGTGTGTGTGTGCATGTGTGCTTGCACCAGTGCCTGCCACAGTTGTGTTCACAGCACAGGTAGTCTGTGCCAGAAGGGGCCCCAGCGATGGACAGACTAGACAGAGATGCAGGCCTGGTGGGAGGGTGACGAAAAAGCAATGGGTGGATGGATGGATGGATAGATAGATGGATGAAATGGAGAGAAAGAGGGCGGGAGGGAAGAAGGGTGGTTGGGTGGGTGGGCAGGAGGGAGGGAAAGAGAAAGAAAGATGGAGAGGAGGGGGTGGTGGGTGTGGGTGTGGAGGGTTTGGAGGTGTGGGCACGTAGCTTATTATTTCTCTCCTCATGTGTTCTTCTCTCTTCCCCTCCAGAACCACACACTGAGTCAGCACGCGCAGTGAGACCGGGCCCTGCAGGACTCCCGGCTCAGCCCGGATCCCCGACCCACGCCCTGCGGGGGAGGACCATTTCAACATCACAGCCAATCAAAGTGTCATTTGCTACTCACATGTAAAACTCTAACGATTCCACCACCAGGCGCAGCTATTACGAGCAGTGGGGAATGAATATTAATGGGATCTGCTATTAAAAAGGAAAACGGAGAGAGAGAAAGACGGGAGAGGGGGAAAGAAAAAGAAAAAGCAAGAGAGAGAAGAGGGAATAAAGGAGGTGGAGTGAGAGAAAGGTATTCTACGTGCAGTATTTTTTATCGTCCCTGCTTCCCACTTGTGAAGGTTTTTTTCTTCTTTTCCTATTTTTTGGAACAAAAGAAAAAATGAAGGAAAAAAAACCTTGTCTGATTTTAGTCTCTAGAAAATGTTTCACTTCTCTTGTCCTCTGTTGCTTCCCGTATCCAACTTTAGAGCCTGTTTTCCTTTTTATCTTTTTATTTTTCTCACTTTGTTTCTTTTTTTTCTTTTTTCTTTTTTCTGTCTGATGGTTTTTGTACCTTTAATTTCTTGCAAATTGGTACTTGTGGTGTGTTGTGATTGCTTGCCAGTCGTAATATTTTTTTCCTTTTTATTATTATTGTTAAATATTTTCTTTTTCTAATTACAATTTTAAAAAAGGCAAAAAACAAATAAAGTTACAAAAAACAAATGTAATGGTTTCGATTGGATTTTCCGGTTTATGGGCCTTATGGTTGTTGTAAAAATGAGTATCATCAATTTCCGTGCAACTGGATAATGTCTGCTTTTTAAATGTGAATTAACCAGATTGCAATAACTAGTACCGTTGAAAAATAAACAAATAAATAAAAACATGAATAAAGGGAACGTGTGCATATGCTGTGAGTTTTCTTTCAAACAATGGGTCACCCTCAGTGGAACACAAAGCCCCAGTGGACCCCTAGACTTGCCATGCTCCAGTGGCTCTGGGCTTCAAACAAAAACACAGGTTTCCTTTTTCTCTGGCTTCCCCGCATTCTCCTCAAAACACCAAGGAATAACTGAGTAATGTGAGCCATCAGCAGTACAACAAAATCACTGTTTTTGAAAAGATATTATTTTCTTTAAACACCTTATGCGCACCTGAAGTCTGGATTAGGTTTTTAAGTTGCCTGGGGCCCACTGTGTCATCCATCCTCAAATTGTAAATAGCAATGGCATTCCCATTTCAAGAATTTAATTACCGAAATCAATATGATGGTATGTGACAGTTATTTGTCAAAACAGTGCACTTAGCAATTAAAAAATACAAAACATATAGTGATTTACATTCCTGTTTCTAATGTGTAAAAAGACATTTGAATCTCAAATACAGTATATTGTACTCATACATTTGTCCATGTAGAAAGTTTTTGCCAATAAAGAGTTTTTGAGATCAATGCCAATATAATGGTTTCAATGTTTCAGCTGTTATGAATGGAGGACTATGTCTCTGACACCAGTTATGCCACCAAAATATGTAATGGCATTTATTTGTGTGTGTTTGTTTTATCAGATCAGTTTGTTGATGTCATTTATAAGCCTTTGGGAAATTTTATTACAAATAGATTTCACAAGTTTGGGTTCAGCTGATATTTTACATTTGTATTGCAGGTTTTCTGAAATACCATGTTGAAATGTTTAAAATAACACATCAAAAATATGTACAATAATTAATGGCAGATGTTATCTGTGTGTATAGCCAACAATGCTGTTTGGCCTCATTGGGCACAGTAAATGTTGCAATTTACACCCAGGTGTGTATAGCATGGAACAGCAGGGACAAGCCATTGGCTTTCTGTAGCAAACAGTGCTATTTACACCCAAACATACTTATGCATATGGAAACACCATCAGAGTCATGATCTGCCTTCCAAAATGGTGAGTGGGGGTAGTTTTCATGTCCAAAGTATTCCTGAATATGAACTAAAGTATGAGTATCAGGCTAAGTGCTCTCTGAGTATGAGTCCTGCTCCTCACAATTCCAATCCCTAGCTGATCTCCACTACAGTCTCCTGTGTTCCTCTCATTAGGACCATTTAGTCGTCACTCACATCAATGTCGGTGCCCTCTGTGGAACAATCTAGATATTTAAATCATTTTTACTTAAAACACACCTTTTTAGAAAGGCCTAAAAACAAAACGCCAGATTTTTTTAAAGGCAAAACACATAATGTATCAGCAAATCTAAAACTAATTATTGTGAGGTGTATTTCATAGACAGAAACATAAAAAATATAAACATTCACATTGCTTGCTATGTGCATGTGCAAATGTTTGTGGGTGTAAAGAGTCTTGGCCTATTGCCTGTGTAGAGTGGGTGGGTGTAAACAAGTTAAACAGCCTAACATTTTATATATATGGAAGTACCTTCTTCCACATCGTGGAATTATATTATATTCGTATTGTATTGAATATTACATTCCATTACATACCAAAATTATTCAGGTTAACATTCAGATTGATATTGAGATATCTGACTTCTGATCCTCTGTAAGCCCACCTAATAGCCTGTGTAAAATACCCTTCACACTCATAATATGCTCATATTATCTCATATTTATCCAAAGCAACTTACAAAGGAAGATGAAAGTGCAGTGCAGTGAAAAGCCATCAAAGTGCCAGGACAGGAGGTGCTCTCTGAATAGTTTGGTCATCAAGAGCTTTTCTAAGGCAGATAGACAAACATAATCTATGTAAGGCTACATCATTCTAACACATGCACTTCTACGAGCTACACTTTGAAGAATACACTCTCTCTGCATTTACATCATACCGAAACGCAATAGACAACTGAACACTTGTTAATACTGACTACTATAATATTTTTGCTCTTTGGTCTTGTTCAATGATGAATGTGTGCAAAAAAGGATTCAAAATATATTATTTTTACCCATCTGCAATGCATTTAAATAAAAAAAATAGTATATTGCATGGGTGGGCAATTCATTTTTACTGGGGGTCACATGATCTGAGTTGAGCCACATGATCTGTGTTGTTGGGCCGAATCAACAATAACTTGAACTTGAACTTCCTCTCCCATTGTAAATAGAAGTAAATAATACATTGTGATTAGATGTTAATCAGAAGTGTAGGAATATTCTGTAAATATTTGTAAAGATGTATTGTGGTGTGTAGGTCGATGATATGTGTGTCTTTTAATGTGTTTTAATATGTCTTTTAATAGGACTTAATATGACTTTTCAAAGTAAAACAACCCAATTGTGTTGCATACACAGCTTAAACACTCATTCATTTGTGTTATGACTGGCATACTGCAGGCCGGACAAGGACGCCCAAAAGGCCCCCAGGCCGTAAAATGCCCAGGTCTGTTATACTGTGTCAAATTATGTGAAGTGGGCTATCAAGATGTTAATTCCTGATCCTGTATATGATCACATATATGGGATATTACTAATATCACGTGCTATGAAATTCTAGTTTAGGAAAAAATATATCTTTTAGTTTAATTAATTAATTAATTCATTCATTCATTCATTCATTTATTTATTTATTTATCTGGCTACCTATCTGTCTGTTTATCCATTTATTTATTGACTGCCCATGCTTCCGTTCCCATTTTTTTTTTCACAACTACACTGGTTTAATTGCATCCATGTGTTAAAGCAGCTGGCTGAGCCGTTGCGTCTCATAACTTCTGCTGGACAGAAGGTCGGTTTGGTTCCCAGAAATCAGTCATCGGAACGCATTGATATAGTACGGTGCCCAGGGGGCATTGTAGGGGAGGGGAGTCAATCCCAGCACACGATTTGTATAAAGTAGTCTAAGTGAGTCTTGGAAATAAAAACGATTTACTTAAATCGGGGCAAATAATGAGACGAGTTTCAAACTACATTCACAGAACGACCAAGATAAAAGACAAAAACAGCTTAGTTCCGTTCTTTTCTGTGATGCATGTGTTTAGACAATAATGGTGTCCATTTCTAATCTAGGCACTTAACATGGGCTAGCCTACTGTAATAATGAAGTGAGACAAAATTATTGACTGCTTCAGTTTTACACATTGCGAAATAAGACAAGTTAAATAGGCTACGATCGATAGGCTACTGCAATTTGTGAAGACATTCATCAATACTATCACAAAATAAACCTGAAAAAGTTGAGTGAAAAGTGACTTTTAGAAATGTCACGATCACAGCATGGCGCAGTTAAACTGCTGTTTAACTCCACTGAAAAAAACATACTGTGGTCAGAGCTTTTTATCACCTGCTCAACAGCCACGACTCATGACTTCACGGAGTCATCGGTGCCTCAAGCCATGAGATCATTGTAGCGCAACTGAAACTAAGGGATCGTCAATATTTTTCCGGTTACATTTATTAGCGAATAGTCGTATGGACACACACATTTCTTTAAAATAAAACCGAAATGATTTATCTATATTTCAAATAGTTTTCAAACACAATCTTAATGCATTTGCTTTTCATTGTTCTACTGAACTATAACCGCCATTTTTTGTTTTATCTTTTTTGTTTATTGGAATTTACCGTACCTCCCTAAAAACTCATATGACAGTACGGAAGGCAAAAAGTTTGCCAAAATTATCTCTACATCATTACTGGCCCAGCTTGGAATCCACTGACAGCCAATGTCTTTATAGAAACTAGCTATTTTGAATTTGTTGGGTAATCGGATGGAACGAGGTAACGCTTTTTCCTTGCTAGGTCTGTGTGTCAGATGCTCTGTTCGTCTGCTTTTAGTTCCGGGTGTGTTAGATCCGAAGTCAACCCGTTAGTCAGGCTAAGGCTCATCACCTTTTTGCAATCACATAACTGCCAACATATCTTAATTTCACCGTGATCTACTGGAGAAATACGTTATCATTTATGCATTATAGTTGAAACGAGGGGACCACAGGGGAGAATGGCGGCGGCATTACTGTCAGAAACGGAGATCAGGCATCGGTCTATGGCAGAGGAGGATCCGAACGGGAATGAGCATGGGGCGGCTGCTCGCAGCACGGCGCCTCGCTGGGGACCGCAGCACGCCGGGGCCCGCCAGCTCGCCAAACTGTACTCTCCCGGTAAGACAATGAGCTTGCAAAAGGGCACATAGTAAACCGCACCACCAGTAACCTGATCTTGCACATACCCTCTTCCCCAGTCCCCCGTTACCTGATAACACACCACAAACACCGCAGGCTACTACGCCGCAAATGTAAACATTACCTCAGTGCCTGAGGTTTGTGGACAGACTATACATGTACTACAATTTTCGATGAAAGAGTGCATTTTGAATTGTGTATGAGAAACATGTAGCGTTTTGTTCAGCATGTCGTAGTACCATGCTACTGTGCTGCAGCAGCAGCAGCCTATAGGTAAGTCAATAAAATGAGGTTATGTTGAAATGCCCTGCTGTTGCACCCTTCTGCCAAGGCTGCAACCCTTGAAAGGCTGCAGAATCAGTGACAGCGTTAAAGAGCACCAGTTCAGCTCACAGTGCCGCAAAGAAGGAGCTAACTTTCTTCTCCCCGTGGGCACGACTGTTCACTGTTTAGACAACACAGTACGTCTACTGTCAGAGCGATGAATGTCCGCTCTTTGTCCCCTCCCCACACACATTATTCAAACGCACATACACACACACACAGGCCACATGCCTGAGGCAACTTTGAATGTTCGTTGGTGGTATAACACGAGATAAACAATCAAATGCATGCCCAAGGTTTGACTGCGATCCAGCAGCTGGGCTTAACGAAGAGCACTCTGCCTTGTCTATTGCGTCTCGTGCTTACGTCATGTCGGCTTACGTCACTGTGTTCTGCAGACATGACAAGTAGTGAGGTGGTTGTAGCAGATTTATTGCAGGAGCAGTAAAACTATTAAACAGATAAACACGATTATACCTAAAAGGAAAAATAGCTGTTATGCCAAGGAGTGAGTTTTATAAATGTAGGTGTTTGTTTTGATAATGACACGATTTTGTGCAGATTATCTCGTCTGGAGTAGTGGTGTCATGCTTAATTTAGCGTCGTAACGCAATTCAGTACCATGGATAGCACACCCGCGAAAAGATAGCTGACCTTGGTCCTGAAATCGCGTAACAACTTACAGTGAAGTTTTTGAGTTTTAGTTTTACAGGAGAGTAACTAAATAACTGTCTTGATTTTTTTTTTTTTTTTTCTACTTGCAATTCTGGACATGGGTTACATCGTTGCGCAGAATAGTGTTTAAGTTGTAGAACCTGTTACTCTGAAAGACAGAAGTACTTTTTTAAAGTTGTACTTAATTTTTGTTAGAACTTTAAAAAGGCTATAGCAGATGTAAGCAGTTATGTGTTGTGTGGCTTATTGCAGCATTGCAGTCTGTAGGCTGACTTATCGGTGCTAAGAAACATGATCCATGGCGCTGTAGGTCAGCCTGGGGGTGTGGTGTGCAGGGGTTATTTGGTGTGGTATCTGTAGCAGGAGTGGAGCGGTGTCCATCAGCGTCGGAAGCATGACTGAGCACGAGTCGAAGGATGCCAGCAGGGGAGTCATGGGGTACGAAAGCAAGACGGGGCTCTTTTTTTGGATGGGTGGTGGGGTGGGTAAAGAGTTGGGGGCTGTGCAGGCCTAACAGTCTAAAGCAAAGGGAAGCACAAATTAGAGTTGCAGGAAGGGTTTTATATGTGTGTTTGTGTGTGTGTGTGTGTGTGTGTGTGTGTGGGTTTGTGAAGTTGTACAGCAGGAGGGGTGTGTAACCTGGGACCTCAGTCCCGTTCAGTAGCATCTGAGTCTGTGGTGAATGGGGAGTGCCAAACATTTGCGAGCGAGCGAGTGTGAGTGTGAGAGTGTGTGTAGTTTTTGGTTGCAATGTGGATCTAGGCTTAGCGGCGATGAGAGGGGATTGATGAGACTCTACTGCTCTGCTCAATGGAGGCTCAGACTCATTACTGTAACCCTGGGACAGGCAAACAGCTGGACGCCTCTCCCCACCATATGTTTGTGTGTCATGCACCACCGACTGCTCTTTGCGCTTTTTATCCCACTTTACAGATTCGCTGGGAAATGAGCAGAGAGTGTTTCTCTTTTTTCTTTCTCTCTCACACACAGACTTTCATTCCTTCTTTTTTTCCCCCCTTTTTTGGGCTGGTTTAGTCTTTCCTGATTGCGCCCACCAGCCGTCGTGGTTTTGATCACTCGGGCACCTGTTCTCCTGCTCTCAAGCTTTCTCTCTCTTTCTCTCACTCTCTCTCTCTCTCTTGCTCTCTCACCATGCTGTCTCTCTCTTCCCTCCATCCTCTCTTTACTCAGTTTGTTTCTCTGGCTGAGACTCTGATTCAGCTTAACTAACTGCTTAACTTGGGCCATATCCTTAAGCGCAGTCCTTCAGGGTCTTATGGCCGTTATCAGTGTCAGTGTGGTCATATCAACGACCACTGAGCACAGTGCTGTATCTGCGGCCTGGGCGAACATTGCCTGACTATTGGCCTCTCCTGTGGAAGTCAGTGCTAATGAGAAAGAGGTGTGTACTGATTAGATTACTGACATGATTATTTTGCAGGATGAAAGGCGACCTTGGCCACAACCAATCACCTTTTCACCAGTTCACTGTAATAGAGGGAGGGAGAGAGAAAATGTCAGGTGTGGAGAAGGGTGAATCAGAAGGAGACACGTCACTAAAGAAGTCCTCGTACAGGTGGAGGTCAAGTGAAGAGACTTGTCTGTGTGACCTAGAACATAGTCTCTGGTTGATTTATAGGGCCATGTGTTGAAAGAGTATATTGAATTGAATAAATGAATGAATAAATAAACTATACAGTGTAACCAAGGCCTTGTGTGTGTGTGTGTGTGTGTGTGTGTGCACATTTTTATGTCTGAAAGTCTGAAAAATATAGTGAGTGTGTATGTGCATAACCAGTATGTAAATTTTAGTTTGTGTGTGTGTGTGTAAATGACTCAGACAGAAGGAGAACAGTGTGTATTGTGCCGTAACTCTCCACTCTGTGGCACAGGGCCAGCCAGTGTGAGTTACAGCTAAGGAGTCAAAGCTCAAGCCTCCACACAACCCAGAACCTGACACCAAAGACACCAGATACACACACACACACACACAGCAGAAAGAGATGCACTGACAAAGACAGTGCCAAAGCTAACACCCTCCTACCCCCCCAGCTCTGAGGTAGGTGTAGGTGTTTATCCTCCACACAGAGCCCTCAGATTGACCCAGCTGTTCTCTCAGGCCTGTAAAACATCCTTTTGGGCTAGAGTCTGGCCCAGCATGCACACACACACACACACACACAGATAGACATCTCTAGAACCACACACACAGAGTTCAGACAGTAGTTAAAGCCTCAGATGGCCCAGCAAGAGAGAAAAAGGAAGTGAGGGAGAGTTGAAAGGATAGAGACAATGAAAACAGAGCAAAAGGAGAAAGAGAGAGAGAAAGAAAAACTCTTTAACTTCATCTGTGTTCATCTGAGCTGCTAAATTATTGAGCCCTCTCTCCCAGACCTGTGAAGATCTGCTGACCTCACACACTCCCACATATAAATGCACTGAGAAAGGGAGGGGGTAACAGTTGACAGACAAAAGAGGAAAAAGAGAGAGAATGTGTGTGAAAAGAGGAAGACAAAAAGATGGAGAGAAAGACAAGTCTAGAAGTGGAAGTGAATTATGAGGGAAGGAATGAGAGAGAGAAAGAAGGTGTGAAAAAAGGGATGGAAGATTTAGAGAGGAGGGGAGTGAGAGAGCTAACTAACCCTTGGGCTCTAGAGGTCACAGGTTCAGGACCCGGCTGGCCATCAGACTGCCTGTGGCCCACCTGTGCTGTCCTTTACCTGACCCCTTCTTGACCTCACACACACACACACAGCCTCTGGCTGCCAGAAGCTCTGGACAGCAGTCAGCGGGTGGGTGGGTGGATGGAGGTGAGTATGCCTGATTTCAATAGAAGAAAATGTGAGTGTGAGAGGAAAGAAATTAATGTGTGTGCGTGCACACGCGCAGGATCTTT
>JAGFZM010000400.1:57512-67971 GCA_017657215.1 Limnothrissa miodon | reverse complement strand
GAAGAGAGAGAGAGAGAGAGAGAGAGAGAGAGAGAGAGAGGAAGTGAGAGGTGGGGAGAGAAAGTGAGAGAGAGAAAGTGAGAGGTGGAGAGAGAGAGAGAGAGAGAGAGAGAGAGAGAGAGAGAGATAGGAGCTTGACGGAAGACAGAATGAGAACTGGCAGCTTTTATTGTGGTTGGCTGAGTTGAATATGTGTCACCTGCTTCAAGTGCAGTGTCTGAGGTTGATGACGTTGTTGTGGGCATGCTCTGATGAGCTCATGGTCCAGCGTCTTTGTGTTCATCATGCTTGACACCTCACAAGTATAGAGTCCCCATCTCTCTTCCCAGCACCTCTCTCTCTCTCTCTCTTACTTCATCTCTGTCTGCCTTTCTCTCTTTCCTTCTTTCTTTCTGTTTCTCTCTCTCTCTCTCGCTTATCTTGTCTCTATCTCTCTTTCTCCTTTTCAGATGTTCTCTCTGTTTTGCTTTCCACGTCTGGTCTCCTCACTTTCTGTCTCTTTCAATTTTCTCAAATTTGCTTTCCATCTTTCTGTCTCATCGCACAAGCTCTCTCTTTCTCTCTCACTCTTCTTCTCCTACTGAGTGTGAATGCATGTGAGTGTATGAGTGTGAGTGTGAGTCTGTCTGTGTGCATGTGCTTGAGCATGTGTGTGTGAGTGTAAGTGAGTGTGTATTCATGTGTGTGTGTGTGTGTGTGTGTGTGTGTGTGTGTGATTACCGTGCTGAGACTTGGGGACTGCTACGCAGCGGGAGTGGAAAGACGGATGACAGGCCCTGAGTGAGGTGACACCCCATTCCTCCTCTCCTCCCCCCTCTCCTTGTCTTCTCCTCTCTTCTCCTCTCCTCTGCTCCACAGTGGAGCGACGCAGGAGGCACGCAAAGATGCCCTCCACCTGGCCCATCAAGGCCACGCACTCACTCTCCTTCTCTCCTTCCCTCTCTCCCTCCTTCTTCCCTACCATCTTCATCCCTCTCTCTCCCCTTCTCTCTTCCTGGCTCTATTTCAGCCCTCTTATACCCCCTTCCTTTCTTTCTCTCTCTCTTTCTCTCCTTTTTACTCTGGCTTTACTCCCCATTTATCTTTCTTATCTGCTTTCTCCATCCTTTTCTCTCCCTGTATCTCTTTCTATCTCCTGCTGCCTTACTCTCTTTCCCTTCTTTCTCTTTACCTCTCTGTCTCTCTGTCTCTCTCTCTCTCTCTCTCTCGTTCTTTTGTTCCTGTCATCTCTTTTCTTCTTTGTTCATATTTCCTTATTTCCTTGTGCTCATACATCTTTATTACCCCATCCTCATTTCTCTCTCTCTCTCTCTCTCTCTCTCTCTCTCTCTCTCTCATCCTGACTCTATATTTCCTCTGAACTGGCTTCTTTTTGCTCATCAGTCGGGCCACCCTGCTTGGCTTGACATGAAACACCATACTACATCGTACTGCACCACACCATACCACACCTTGCTGCAGCATACCGCACCACACCATTCCACACAATACAGTACCATACCACACCTTCCCACACTAAACCATACCACACCATACTGCACCAAACCATACCGCACCCCACCAGTCCACACTTTACCATACCACACCAAACCATACCGCACCACACCATACAGTAAGTGAGCCCAGTTGGCAATTGGGCAATAGTAGACCACATAATCAAGCACATTAAAAGCAATGGTAGGCCAGGAGGCCATCCTGAATAAGTGTAACTGTGCTATGTGTAACAAGTGACCATGTGTCATTTTTTGGTCTGATCGTCATGGTGATGTTTTCTCAGAAGAAAGTGAATGTTCTAGGAGCTGTTGTAAGGCCAAGTAAATTGCTGTTTAATTGTGTTCATGTGACCCTCTGCAAGAGATGTGTGAAATCAGTCTGTTCTAATTCTGGCCAGAGGGTGGCACTACATGCACAAACAGGCTTGGGATCATCACTCAGTTGTTTTTACGTGTCTGTTCATTGACAGAAGTGTCAATATGCTGGGTTGTGTGTGTGTGTGTGTGTGTGTTTGTGTATGCGTGTTTGTGCATGCATGTATTTGTATTCTGTTTTTGACCAGCCATTCATCTGTGCATACCAGTACTTAAAATGATGCATTATTATTTTGTTTACATTTTCAAGACACTGTGTATGTGTATATGTCTTCTTCTTGTCTTCCATCCCTGTCATCCTCTCCTCTCCATCCCTCACTCTTTATCCCTTTGTCCCCCTCTGGGCCAGTCTGTTTTTTTTCTTTGTGTGGTTTGCTAGGGGGTTGAGTTGGTGGTGGTGTTGGGGGCTAGTTCCTCCCACTGAGTTTGTTTGTGTGTGTGTGTGTGTGTGTGTGTGTGTGTGTATCTGTCTGTTTGTCTGTCTTTGTTTACCTGAATATGCGGTCTTGTATGTGCATGTATGGTGGGTGAGCAGGTCCTCTTGCTATGAGAATGTGTGTCTTGTGGAGGCCTTAGGTTCAGGTCCCACCTTCTTTCTGTGTGTGTGTGTGTGTGTGTACATGTGTGTGTGTGTGTGTGTGTGTGAGTGTGTGTGTGTGAGTGTGTGTGTGTGTGTGTGTGTGTTTAACAACAACATAGTGAGTTGAGTGGCAGGTCCCCACCCCCACCTCCACCCTCTGCTCGTCTGAAGAGGCTCCAGCCTAGATAGCCTCTCTGAGTAGACTGTGCTTTTTAATGGACGCTCGTGCTCTGAACCGCCCCACTCCACCCAATCGCCACTGTAACAAGAGCACTTTACGAGATCCCCCCCACCCTCTCTCTCTCTCTTTACCTCCCTCTCTCTCCCTACCTCTCTCTCTCTCTCCTGCTCCATGGTCAGACCGCCTCTTATCTCTGCATACATTTAAATTAATTGGGACGTGCGGGCCAGACAAGGCTTTTCATCTTCAAAATCTAATTAGGTGCGTTTTGCACGCCGCGCGAGTGCTAATTGCTACTTTAGTCACTTACAAATACAGATGCCAGTCCTGGCTAGGATGTTGTGTGCTCTGTCTGCATTAGTAGAATAAAAAAAAAAAGAGGAAGAAGAAAGAGAAGAAGAAGAAGAAGAAGAAAAGAAGTCCAGAATGAATAAGAAAAGGCGTATGTAAAAAGACATCTCTCATACACTGATTTATTTTCTTGAAATTAATTTACTTGGTTTTCCTACATATTGAAGGCCAGCGTTTCCTGCGTTGAGATTTGGACTCCTAGTGTAGCTGCTGTAGTGGCTTACACAGAGCACACACATAATACAAATACAGGACACATTCTGCAGCATCTGTATCAGTACGACTGAGCACAAAACATAAACTAACCTAACAATGCCCTCACACACACACAAACACACACACGTCTATTAGCCGCCCCAAGGCCTGCAGCTAGAGGTGAACATAGTAGACATGTGATTAAGCCCTGAGGCTGGGGGCCCTAAACAGACTTTTATTGATGAAAGACCGATACACTCTCACACACATACACACACACACACACACACACACACACACAACACACACACATCTCAAATTTTTGGTCTGTATTAAATGATCTATTGTGTGTGTGAGTATATATGTATGTATGGGGGTGTGTGTGTGAGCGTGTGTTAATGGTAGTTTTGGGCATGGACACATATTGATCCTGAAATATGGAGAGGCATACCTGCTTGCATAAGTTCATAATGAGTATTTCTGTTGATTTTTAAGTAAGCGAATTTGTGCATGCCTGTGTGTGTGTGTGTGTGTGTGAGTGTGTGTGTGTGTGTGTGTGTGTGTGTGTGTGTATAGTGCTAGGTGTAGGAGGCTTGTTTATGTGCTATGTGCATCATCATATTGATTCTTACCTTTGGGCCACTATAGAACTCCAAAATCTGCATAATCAGTATGTTCACGCTGTTTGTGTGTGTGTGTGTGTGAGAGAGATAGAGAGAGAGAGAGAGAGAGAGAGAGAGAGAGAGAGAGAGAGAAGAAAGAAAGAGTAAGAAAAAGAAAAAAAAGAGAAAGAAGAGAAGAAATAGAACATGTGGTTGTCCTCAGGTGATGGAGTGTATCAGAGTGCGTAGGGGAAAAGTGCCGCGGGCTATGGTGACTGCGCAAGTCCCTGGAGCAGGTGCTGGGGTGAGATGGTTTGACTGACAGCTGTCAATCCTTTTGACTGACAGGCCTGTGGCAGTGCAGTGCAGTGCGGTATGATGCTGTGTGGTGAGGCTTGAGTGTAGAAGGCTGAGGTGGCTTAGTGTCATTACAATGGATCAGAGGAAGAGGCGAGGGCCAGCACAGTCATCAGAGACAGGCCTTGCATCGATCCTCACGGTCAACAGTTCCACTCCTGCTCTGTTTGCCAAAGGTGTCCAGAGAACACAGGACTCTTCTGCACCCACACACACATAGGCACACACAGGCACATAAAAGACGAACACAGGTAAAACACACACACTTAGGGACATAGATATACACAAAAACACACAAATACACACACACACACACACACACAGATGTACACACTAATACACATGCAGACATACAAGACCCCCTCCTAACACACACACACACGTCACATTCATTTCAACTTTCATTTCTTATGTCATGTCAAATAAATGTTAAATAGGTGCTATGTGAAGCATATATGATGCATGTATACGGAAATGGCCATACCTATCCCTGCCTTTCTTTGAGTGTGGGTGCATGTGTGCGTGTGTGGGTGCATGCCTAAGCATGTGTGTGTGTGTGTGTGTTACGGGTTTGTGTGTTGAGGTTCTTCAGGGTTGCACAAAGATGTAGCAAAGAGTCAAAATGGCAAGACAAAAATTATTTGTCTCCCGCAGGCAGTGATGCCATCTCCCAAGTGCACAAAAATCAGAGAAGAAAAAAAAGGGGGGGGGGGAAAGAAAAAAATATACAAAATATTTACAAAATAACTGACTTGGTGTGGCCAACAAGCACACAAGCAGTGAGCTCAATACTAAGCAGTATTATAGCACTGGGGACCTCACACATCTGAGGATATACTGTACCAAGGAGGAGAACAACAACACTGTCTTCATACCAACCTCCTCCCATACAAAGGCAACAAGGTTCAGCAGTTCAACATGAAATTTCAAAGAGAAAATGCAATTAGGCCTAGACAACAGACAGGAAGAGATCTTATATAGGATGAGAATCGGTCACAATGGCTTAAACGGTAATTTAGTCACCATAAACAAACATCTAACTACAGTTTCTGTAGTCAGAGAAGATGTAGAGCATGTGCTATTAAAATGTGAAAAGTTCTTTAGACAAAGAGGAAAATGGGAAGGTTGGTCAGTACAGAAAAGAAAGCTTTCTCTTTGCAGTCATTATTGGGGAGCCCAGGTCAGGAAACACCACTAGTTCCATAGTAGGGCACGGGGAGGATGCGCAACTGTACACAGCTTCACAGTGTGTGTTAAGAAAAATGTAGAACCCTAGGACTGAAAATCTAACTTTGAACGTAAGATAAAGATGACTGGGAGGCCAGGCCAAGACACCGAGTTCAACTTTACCATTAAACAATTCCAATTAATTTCAGGCTGTATGATGGCTCCATCCTAAACCAACACACATCATTTTCATCCTAATAATTTGGTGACCCCGACGTTGGTGGAGGGGTCCACTGCCCCAGGAGGGATACCTTTACCAGGGACCTTTGACGTTCCTATTAGCAGTTAAAGAAAAGAAAAAAGAGCATTCAAAAAACAAAGGTAAGGAAAAACCTATTTCACTGAATTCTCCATAGAGAGGGACTAAATATGTGAGAGAGTTTTAGCTGTAATAGTGAAGACTGAAAAAATTGGATGGTGAATGATAAACTGTGCTATACATAAACTGCTATGAAACACATGCAGGGGGCAGTGGTATATGAAATCTGTGTTTAAGAGTGTGGTTTAAGAGTTCTGTTAAAGGTGTTCTATGAGATGTTGCAAGATTTTAGTGCGATTTCATTTTTATCTCAAATCGTAGACATTTCCACTTGATTGGCTAGGTCGGCTTGGGCCACGGAGAGAAGAGTGGAGGGGAGAGAGGATGGCAGAGGCAGGCAGTAGGGAAGAGAGGGATAGCAGAAGTAGAAGAAGAAGTGCAGGGAGTACAAGGAGGCAGTCGACAGGCTGGGGTATGGGGTGACTTATTGACGAGGCACACGGAAACCTGAACCATGAATAGCACCCCCAGCACACTTTTGTGAGAATTGTCTCAGCTATGAAAGGGTCCTGGTGAACAAGTGGTAGCGCCTCGAACCCTCCTACACGCTTTTGTCACTGACACACATGGACCAACACACAAGGCAAGAATGATAAAGAAGCTACAGTCACACTGGTGGTGCCCAAATTTGGATCTGGATGTTTATGGGTGTGCATTGGATTATGGTTATCCTAGGACAGGTAGTGGATCGTGGTGCCACTCGTGGAAAGAGGCGTGGTGGTGGTCAGGCCCAGATAAGTCTTGGATAAGTCAGACCAACCCAAGTTTGCATACAGACCAGTGGTATTTCAAGAATAAGATCTCGTTAATGAAAGGTAGTTTGTAAATCATTCTATTTGTCATTCTAAAGGGGTAAATCCTATGATCATGTCAATAAAAAGAGGTTGAACTAACCCATGGAGTCTTGAGGGGTGGCACCCAGATAAATGTACAGGGGGCACAGGTAGAGCTCAGGAGACAGGAGACATAGTATACTTAGCATTGGGAGTGGATGTGTCAGTTAAGGACCCAAAAGGACTAATGAGGCTAAATTTTAGGACAAAAAAAGAAGCCCACAGCTCCACTGCCTAAGGTGAAGTTAGATGTTGATAGCTGTTGCACTGCTTTTGTGAACAACATGGCTCCTGATGGGAGACTAGCCAAAAGTTTAGAGAAATTGAGAGCTTTGGCTAATGAATTGAAAGCACAGTCTGGTGTTAGTAACCTGTTGGCGGAGTGGCCAAACAAGACATTTGGGAATTGGGGTAATATTTTTTGTATTTTTGGGGGCTGCAGTGGGAATTTCAATTCTGGTTACAGGTGTGTGCTGTTGTATTGCTTGTATGAGAACATTGGCCGTATGCACAATTGAGAGGGACATTAATGGTAGAGAAGAGTCACCACCGAAATACCAGACAGCACAGGTGAGAGTGGAGGAAGGGACAGATCTGCGTACTCCAACAGATGGTAATGAGATGGGACCTGGTGGCTATGGGAAAGGGGGGACCTTTTTCAGTGGAGGAAACCACCTCCGCCTCATGTGAATAACTGCCTGATAGGCAACCCAAAGTGTGAGAATGCTATGGGACCAGGGGCGGGTTGGATCTTAATGGGCAGAGATATTTAGACCTGATATAGCACACATGGTGGTAAACAGTATTACAATAACAGTAAACATCCTGATGAGTCTGATGAGGATTCTGTGGTTATGATGGCACTGCATTGATTGACACTGATTGGGAATGACCTGCGTGATTACGAGCAGGAGATAGCTACAATGTCCGGCCCTTCCAACGAAATAGGATGGGATGGGTGTTTGGACCTTTTAATCCAGGATGTACGACTCTGGGGTGTACAGAAGGCCTGTGACGGGTGTCCTGTGAGAAAGAAGAAGAATGAAGATTGCTGTTTTGTTAGTGTTTGCACGCTTATTTGCTCATGTGCTAAGGCCTGGCCATTTTAAAGTAGTATGACAAAAATATATATAAATATATTGATAGTGTGGCCAGTGTGTTGTCTGATTGATAGCGTGGCCAGTCTGTTGTCTTCTGTATGAGTTCAAGTGTACCATTAAACCATTCCATTTAATTTCAGGCTGTATGGTGGCTCCATCCTTAACCAACACACATACTTTTTATCCTTACAGTGTGTGTGACTTACATTCACACTGGAGGGTGGTGTGTGTTCATCCTATATGTGTGTCTGTGTGTGCACTGTGAGATGGAGGATCCTCCTGTGCTTGTGTGTGTGTATGTGTGTGTGTGTCCAACCAAGCTTTGGGAGTCAGGTGTCTATTGATTAGTTTGACAACCAGTGCTCTGTACAATAGAATAATCTACATACTCATGGGTCACTTTGTACTATACAACCTGCTATAAAAAAAACACACAGTAAACACACACACGCACACAAAGACACAAACGCACACACACCAAGTACACATGTGCACAAAGAATAAATGTACACACACATACACACACACATGCACGTACAGAAAAAAAACCAACTCACATACATTCCAGTCATACAAAGCCTGTCAGTCTCAGCATCTATCATGTGTCACATTGCCCTTTTTGACTCCTGCTCCCCGCCACTCAAGGGCTTTAAATTACGTTTCCTCGCCGAGGTGTTTGCAGCTGGAGTGTTTGGGCTGTTAATAATTCAAATCTGCTCTGGCATCAAAGCTGTCGTCTCTTCACACAGGCAGGCCGAGTGCAAGCCAGCCTCAGCAGTGCTACGTATCACACTACTACACCCTTCACACAAGACTGGTGTCACGCTGACCCAGCTACCACAAACACTGTTCTCAAGGTGTCTCTCTCTCTCTCTCTCTCTCTCTCACACACACACACACACTCACTCCTGCACACCTACCAATCATTGTAACTTCCACACATGGGTAACACACAGCACCCTCATGCACCCTTAACCCCAACTCAGCCTGTTTGTGTATGCAAGCAATCCTTCTGCCCCGATATAATTGTGGCGGCGTTCTTATCAGACAGATTAAAGTGGTGTTTGATTCATTTAGCAGTGGGTCTCACTCTCTCGCTGTTACTCCCTTAGTATGAAACTTCTTCATCTACACTGACTCATTGATCTTTTTCAAAGAGTCAGATACAGGAAGCTCCTGCCCGCAGCAGAATGCCTCCCTCCCTCCCGCCTTCTCTCTCTCTCTCCCTCCCTCCTTCTCTCTCTCTCTCTCTCTCTCTAAACAGTGGATCTTCCCTCTGTGCTGCTTCCATGGCATCTATAGGAGTGTCCCGTGGCTGAGTGACAGAGGAAGCCGACTGCTGTGTCAGGTAGTGGCAGCGGTGCTGCCGGCGCAAACACCCTGGATTAGGTAACTGGCATGCTGTCGGCTGCTCTGTGTGTGTGTGTGCGCGTGTGTGTTTTCAATATGTGTGTGTGCGTGTATGTGTTTACAATATGTGTGTGTGTGTGTGTGTGGATGAAGTTGTCACAATATTGCAGGAGCCGGGTGGTAATTTGTCACTTAGAAGAGCTGCCCGAGGCTGCGGTTTGCTAGCTAATTGTCTGCCGGCACTGATCTAGGAAAAGGTTGTGTCATCTCCACAGCACAAACACACACACACACACACACACACACACACGTATAGAGAGATAATATGCCCTGTCTGCAATTCATTCCCCCTTCCTAGTGTCCTCCCAGCTTTCTGCTGCATGCTACAGATGTATCATTCTCACTCCCTCTCTCTCTCTCTCTAAAATGCCTTTTTCTCTTACCCGCTCACATGACTACACACACACAGTCACCAATACAGTTAGAAACACACACACACACACACATCACAGACAAAGACGAACACACACACCTTCCTTCCAAACACTGCATCTCTACTACTACTACTGCAGTATAATACACCTTTCTACTCTTCTGTGTTTTTTCACACCTACAGTTTCTCTTACTTTCTAATCACAAAAACACACACACACACACACACACACACACAGAGCTAGAGAGAGAGAATGAGAAAGAGAGATGTTCACACACACACACACACGTAGATGGTCACACAAAGAGAGAGAGAGACAGATGAGAGACACACATACATGCACACACACACATAGACACACACGCACACACAGATGTGAGCGCACACGCACAAAAGCACACACACGATCTCTTCTCTGCCTCTCCTCTCCACTCCAATTCTCACTAAGTGTACGTGTCTGTATCCCTCAGAGCAAGCCTCACTCTGTCTCGTCCTCCGCCAGCTTCCCACCTCCATCTCAAATTGGAGGGAAGGAAGAGGAGGAAGGGTAGAAGAAGGAGGAGTAGAAGGCGGAGGAGAAGGAGGAGGAGGAGGGCAACCAAAAAAGCCGACTGCGCCGCCCCAGAACTGGAGGAGATGATGACAGGTTATTTTTCACCTCCCCTCTCCCGACAGCCCAAATGCTATTTGCTGCTCTCCTCTGACACGAGGAAGATTTAATCGGCCCATCTCTGGGCGGCCCTTCCGCCGCTGTAACCAAATGAAAGCCATTATTACACACAGCGTCCAGGGAGGGGCCGCGGCACGGGAGACCACCGCAGCAGCAAATTTACAAGGGTCATGTGTGTGCTTGTCTTTACGTTTACCTCTCTCTCTCTCTCTCTCTTTCTGTGTGTGTGTGTGTGTGTGTGTGTGTGCGCTCTTAAATGTGAGAGTTTGTTTTAAAAAAGACACTTTTTAACACAGAGAAGGGTCCTAGTATAAGAGACATACTGACAGACAGATGGATGAAAAACTGTGTGTGTGTGTGTGTGTGTGTGTGTGTGTGTGTGTGTGTGTGTGT
>JAGFZM010000400.1:44067-57502 GCA_017657215.1 Limnothrissa miodon | reverse complement strand
GTGTGTGTGTGTGTGTGTGTGTGTGTGTGTGTGTGTGTGTGTGTGTGCGTGTGTGTGAGTGTGTGTGTGCGTGCGCCTGCACATGTGGGAGTCTGAGTGTATTTAAAAACACCTTTTAAAACAGAAAAGGGTCCAAGAAAGAAATACATACTGACAGACAGATGAATTAAAAACTGTGTGCCACTAATGGCTAATCTGTGATTCTGCTTGTTGTTTAATTCTATTTATTGTAGATGTGTTATATTATAATAATATTCCATTCTTCACAGAGGCTGTTTGGCTGTTTGTATAAGCTTAACACTCTTTCTGTGCTCCCTCCCTCTTTCCTCCTTTTCTCACCTTTCTCTCTCTCTTTCTCTCTCTCTCAGTCTCTCTGTGTATCTCTCGCCCACTGTCAGTTTTCTTCCCACGTCTGTTCATCTTATTGGCTCTCCCTCTGTCATGATGACTCAACCTTTCCGTTTCTCCTCTTTGACTATCATTCTGCCTTCTCCTCTTCACCACCACCCCCCTTGTTCTGTCCGATGTCATCCATTTCCTTTTTTATTCTCTCTCTCCATCACACACACACACACACGCACACACACACACACCAACTGTCCATCAGGACTGACAGGCCCCATAGTGTGTCTAGCTCCTTCCACCCATTCCTCAGAGCATCTGTTTTCTCTAATTCCCTTTATTACAACACGTGACCATAAGGTTTCCTGCAGGGGTGCTTCTTAAGTGACTATATATATTGTGCCTATGGGCCTTAGACGCAGAGCCTCGGGGGCAGATAGGACCTTACAATATAGAACTTTACAGCAAAACAGCGACAAGGTACATGCAGGGCTAATGTGCTTTAGTTAGTGGCAGAAGACTAAAACAAAAAACAGGATGGGGATCAGTCAAAGACTACAATGAGGAGGATGGGGGAATCTGTATTGTCCTTTATAAGGGAGGAGGGGTGAATAATCTTAATCACATCATGTCATGGGGTAAGGATTTCAACGTAATGAAATTATTTGTCCACACCTGGGGAATAAAATGGACTGCGCTGATTGGTTTTTGCAGTTAGGCCATTTTGACACAGCGTGGCCTTATGCCATTCTGCTCTCTGTCTCTTTTAAGACACAACGGAGCTCTATATCAACGCATGCAATATTTATGCCGCAGTGCTGAAAGGCTTTAATGGTTATTCTCCTGCCTGAGAGCCCCATAACTCCAACATAAACAAGGCAGGCCACATGAAAGTTGGAGGGCTGTGTTTTATGTTGCAATAAGAGTTGCTTTAGCTGCTGTTGCTTTGCTGTTTGTTGTCTGTCTGTGTGTGTGAGTGTGTGTGTGTGTGTGTGTGGGGGGGCGGGTGTGGGTGAGGGGAGATAGAAGCTGGATGCTGGCGGAGTGGAAAACTCTTGTTCAGTGATGGCTACAGGCGGAATGTCTACAGCTCAAATTCATTGGTGAAAACGTCTGTGTAGAATCTATATTTTATAAATTTGTTCTTTCTCTTTCCCCCTCTCTTGCTCGTTCTCTCTCCCTCAATCTGAATAGGAACGTTGAGACACCTGTGGGAGGTAGTGTTGAATGTTTACCTGTTGCCCAATCTAAACGGAGTGTGTCTATCATAAAAAAAGAGTAGCATTTGCCTGCCCGGCCTTCTGAAAGCACGGAGCACAGTGCTCCACTTTATTAACATCAGCTTCCGAGCCGCACTACATCACACTGCCTCCAGCTAAAGTGGATGCGCTTGAAACGAGGATCAGAGCTCGGCTCTTGCATCAAAGGCATTTGTAGGTCTCTAAAGTTATTTTGGATCTAAAGTGATGTGGCTCCGAAGAGAAACACTGAGATTTTCAGTGGGAATGCCTCGACTTTTCAAAGTGTAGCACTCCACATACCTACCCCACCTTGATTAGCATAAATCTTTCCAATAACAGCTTTAATTTAGTTGTTACAAGAGTATGAACATTGATGTATTTATATAATTATGTAATGCATAATGTATTTATACAATGTCACCTCTACACCCACCATATCTGTTACATTTCAGCCTTTTAAGAGACAAGCCATGACAATAGGGGACAGGGTGAAGCGTGTGACAGGCCAGATAGCCTTTGCTATATAGTCTCCAGGGTAACTCAGTGGTGTGGATCTGTCCCAGCTCACTCTTAATCGCTATAGCAAAACGCTGACACGACAGAACAGACATTTTCTGACAGGACACCAATGCAGTGTCCTATAAATGGCTAATGTGATTTGCTAAATTGCATTTGTGACACTTTGCATTGCTTACTCGATTATATCACCTAAGATAGACGTTGGAGGGTACTAATTAAGTTTAAATTCCTCCTTCCTCTTTGTTTAAAAATGTAGATCAGAATCGCACAATGTTTAATTAAATATTAATTAATAGGTGAGTGACACCACGTCAATGCAGCTGAAATAAATAAATCTATACATTTTGAGTTGGTAAGTTTGACGGTACTGCTATGAATAGGCCATGTCTGTTACCGTTTACAATTATATCACTACACTGTCTGTGAATATTCTCATTCCTCCTGGTTATTGAAGTCACAGTGTTCAGTAAAAGGCAACTGGACAACTTCTGAAGCTTGAGAAGGTTTCATTTTCTATCCAGAAAGCCTAATAATTTCTAACTGGAGATGGGAGTATCAGCATCATAGGGACCCATTGGCATCATGGCTCATTCGACCCCAATGTCACACATGCTGCATATTTTAATGGGTGATTGGTGTGACCCATGTCACATGTTGTACAGTAGGCTATGTTCTACAGGTCACATCACACCCACAGGCCAGAGTTATTAACTTCAGATATTCTCATCAGTTAGAACTGATGAAGCTTTCTGGATTGATTGTGAATCGTCTTCAAGCCTCAAAGATTAGTTGTCTATAACTGAAAATATATGTTTTCGAACAATTTCACAATTCGAATTTGGACATCTAAGTGTATATGGACCTTTAATTATTCCGTGTTTGTGGCCATTGATTCCCAGGTGCTCCCACGTGTTGATTTGGCGTGTGAATGCCTGGTCTTCCCCGACCTGCTCCCCGCTCCCCTCAGTAGGGGTGGGCGGATCGATTCGAGGTATTTTTATAATCGATATTAAAGTTGGTATCGTATCGTATCGATACCAGTGAGATGAAATCGATAATTTAACCTCTAGTTTTCCTGTTTAATGTTTAGTAAGATCTACTTTCTTTCCGCCACTTCAGTGCTCAACCAACTCCACTGAGTTTATTACATGCACACTCTGCCTCGGCTCTCCCCTGTGATTCGCTGTTGTTCTGTCAAGTGACATACCAAGTAACTTGTTCAGTGCTGCAGCAGCCCAACGTGAACAGTGAACATACAAATGTAAAGGACGTAAAAAAATTAGCTTACACTGACTAAATGGAACATAAGCTCTACAACTCTATTTCCTATACACAGGGTTCAAATCCCACCCAAAATATAGGAAAGAAAAAGAAAGTATAGGCTACTACAACAGGTCTCTTCCTTCTCTTCGTAAAACATAGGCCTACTCATTTATGTAAATTCAATTCAATTCAATTCAATTCAATTTTATTTATATAGCGCATTTTTACAAAAGGCATGTCACAAAGCGCTTAACACAAGAGGCCCAATGAGCAACAGGGGCAAGGAAAAACTCCCTCGCAGCGTTTTTTGTTTTTACTTGTTATGGTAGAGGAAGAAACCTTGGGCAGTTCCGACGGCTCAAGGGGCTAACCCAACTGCCTAGGGCAGGTTTTCAGTCTCTTAGATGGTGAGTAGTCCACTATTATTCCATTAGATACATATTACAAGAAAATTTTGGTAAATAAAGTACAGTAATATAGGAGACCCATTAGAATCCCAGGATATAGTCCCATGTCATTAGGCGCAGTCAAGCCAGGGGCCAGCTAGAGGCTGTAACAATCATGTCAGGGTCATCTGTGAAGCTGAAGGCAGACCGCCCAGGAAGCCAGAGATGCAGGATCAGGCAGTGGAGGGCAGGGGTGACCCTCAGCAGGGAGGCAGTGGCATGGACAGTGGAGTAAAATAAATTGTGCTCCATTTTTAAGTGTAATAAGTATCGTATTGGTATCGATATCGGTGATACTGACCATATATTTACTTGGTATCGGATCGATATCAGATTTTGCTGTATGGCCCAGCACTACCCCTCAGACACTTTACACGGGCAACCGTGCGCTCGTTCTCTGTTTCTGTCACCGATACGCCAACACCACGCAGACCGTATACTGCAACTGACAAACGCACGAGAACACACAGACACCTAAAAGGCGGAAAAGAAAAAAATATTCTGAAGATTTTTATTCATTTATTTATGACACTGTGGCTCACTGAAGCAGGCAGACGGTGCCACCTCAGGCGGCTGCGTGACGCAATGAGACCTGTAGGACGTAGAGTGTGACAGGAGAGAGCCTCTTGGGAAAGCTGTCACTAAACGACATCCGTCCCAACGCTCCAATAATCTCTCTCTTTCTCCCTCTCTCTTTCTCTCATTGTTGGTGTCATCTTCTGTTTGCTTTGGAAACTGAGTGTTTAATGACTTTGGCAATTAGCTAGACTCACCTCTATGATGTGTTGCAAAGTTGGTGTTAATTAAAGCCCAACTGTTGCTACTGTTTATCTGTTTACATAATTTCCATTACAACCACCTGGATTAATAGACCTGGAAAAAAGTTGACAGAAAGATACTCTTGAACCAGCTTATCCAATGTTAAAATGCAGGCCTAAGTAAGCTCTATGACCTGTTAATAAAATGTTGGTTATTAAACGGTTTTGAAGCAATAGGCCTACAGTAATTCCACTAACAACTTCAAACTCGTTTAATTCTTCGCTGACTTATAATATGATGAAATGCCGGTGTGGGACCGAATATCTTGTAAAGAGTAACTTAATGTTGTGAATATGCGTATACAGTTTCATTTGTGCAAAGCGTAGTTTTCATTCAATCATCGAGAACTGTGCAATTAGGCCATTGTCTGTGCATATCGTTGAGTCAGGTTATATAGGCAAAAAGATATCCTATACATGTTCTTGTCAGATAGGAATCTGAATTTTCCACTAACCGATCAACTGTTCACTGTTGAGGCGCTGAGATCAGAACAAATTTGTTTCAACAACTCCCGCAACTTATCTAACAAATTAAACTTTATCCCAAATTAAAGACATAGTGTATGGGGTCTGTACATTTAATGCTGTCGTAGTGGTCTTTTCAAAATGTCATGATGTTCCTTTGTTGTTGCTGCTTAGCTTCCTTATCCCCCCAACATAAAAAACACTCTCGGTGAACTCATTTATTAAATGCCAGGATAGGATTGCGCTGGCGCAGAATGAGCTTGGACGAATTGTTCAGGCCTTCCGCAGGCAATAGGCTACACTTTTAGACTCAGCAGAGAGACTCCAGACTGATTCCATCATCTTACTTTAAACTCCAGGCACAATCTAACACACCAGTTTCTGCACAGGATGGACAGTAAATAAAATGTAAAAAATATAAATATATACCGGTCTATATATACAGGTCTCACGTTTAAATAAAATATTTCATTTCATCTGGATGCAGCAGTTGTCTTCAAATGGTTTCAAGCTGTTCATTGACTTGCTGCCTTGCGTTTTCATGCGCAGCGCACTGCACAGTCCTTTGAGGGAAACCGCTCCTGAATTTCCATAAAAGTCCTCCGTGGGTTTGGTGAAAAAAAAACTTTATGAACATAGCTCTTGCCTTTTTTGAATACTCTCCAGGTGTTGACTTCTGCAAAATTATACATTCCACGTGATTGCAAAGAATTAAATGATCAGCAAGGGCATGCTCAGAAATGTCCCAAGTCCAAGCTAATCAGTTAGAATGGCATACACCTGTCTAAGTATCACAGAACAGGGGTGTTACCGCTTCAGTCTTTGCTCCGGAGGTGTCCACCTGTAATACCTCGGCGGATGGGGGAAGTAACTTCAGCAGTGTCATGTTAAGAGAGGGGCGGTCCGATGCACAGCGATTGGAAACGTGAAGATGCGCTAATCTGTGGTTGGAACCCGGAGGGAGGATTCTGGCAGAAACGAGCAGGGCGGGAGCATTGCGCGCTCGAGCTTTTGTGTTTCGAGTCTAATATCTCACATATCAATAATTCAGCGCGAGAGAAGACGGACCGCGCGCTATGTATTCAACTGCGTGTCGACTCAACAAGGGCCTCGCTCTACTTGTGACCGTTTATTCCTATCCTAAGTGAGGTCAGGGGAAGAGGCACACAGTCATCGAGAAAAGAAGTAAAGTGGAGGGAATTGTAGAAATTGTTTGAAAAGGAGGGACATACTCGACCAACACCCCGCTTTTGTAATTTTCAAAATACGAAAACCGTAGGGAAAACCGCACGCGCAAATACGCCTGACACAGACTAAGTTGTTTGCTGTATGACTATCCCATTATTTGCCTTTGTCAGTTACACATATTAAGAGGAGAACTGAGGTACCAAATTTTGTTGGTCCTGGGTTTTGAAATCAGGTGCATATTTAAGTTGCCGTGATGCTGCCGTTTCTACTGGGTACGCTGTGGCTGGTATCGCTGGCCAGCGCACAGAACGAAACGGAGCCCATCGTACTCGAGGGAAAATGTCTAGTGGTCTGCGACTCCAATCCAACGTCCGATCCTACAGGGACTGCGCTTGGAATATCAGTGCGTTCCGGGAGCGCAAAAGTGGCTTTTTCTGCCGTTAGAAATACCAACCACGAACCATCTGAAATGAGCAACCGGACCATGGTCATCTACTTTGATCAGGTAACTTTCCGTTCAAATTGTTAGAAAAGGTAATTGTGCCGGGTGATAACGGACGCAACGAGGGTCAGTGTGCAGAGACATAACAGGTAAACCTTTGGTATCAGATCCCAAATGACAGGTTCTGTTTTCTTCAAAACACTTTTCTGCATGAGAATTAGAATCCAACCCCATACGCGGTCTGTTAAGATGTCAGTAGGGCAGTGTCTACAATCATAAATCCCAAGGCTCCCAAATCGCGAAAAGGTTAATTACAACTAAATGGCTTTCAATTCCTTGTAAGTGCGCTGGTTGGCAGACAATTCACCTTGTAAAACTGTCTGTTCAACCAGAAAATGTGGCGAATAAAGTTTTATTGAATCTGCGTCTGTGCAAAGTCCAGTGGTTTAGATTTCACTTTTAATCCATTGAGCTGATTTTATAGTAGGTTACCTTTGGGTTTGATGGGAAGAGATATTCTCCATGTTGCATTGTTAGAGTTGGAGAGAATGATTCTATTGATGATTTAATTCTCTTTTTTTTCTCACAGGTGCTTGTCAACATTGGTAAAAATTTCGATGAAGAGAAGAGTTATTTCATCGCCCCACGCAAAGGAATATACAGCTTTAATTTTCACGTAGTTAAAGTCTATAACCGCCAGACGATCCAGGTTAGTACAGTATTTGTCATTAGTACTCTGGCAGCCTCTCTTTTGGAAAATTAATAAGCTTGTCTTGTTTTTTTTTTTTTTTACTTACTGCCATTTGCTATATTGTTCCCCATTCTCTGTTCTTTGTTTCCACAACGTCTCGTGTTTATGTGCGCGCGCGTGTGTGTGTGTGTGTGTGTGTGTGTGAGAGAGAGAGAGAGAGCATATAATCATGTTAAATATACGTTTTAATTAAACTTATAGGGAGCAAACGTAAAAATCTAACCCACAAAGCAATTCAAGATATAGTGATTGTGAACTACGGCAAACGTAAGCGCACCTTTCCGGTTGAATCGGTCCAACGATTCCATAGCGCACTCTTTTACCAAAAACACTAAAGAACACCAAATATGCATTCACTTGCTCATTGTATCTGTGTTAGTAGATATTGTTTACTACTAGATGTTAGTAGTAGGCCTACTTGTGTGAATACTTTGTGCTTTAATTTAATGTGTTCTTTGATTAATGTATTTTAAGGTATCTCCTTAAAAGTTAAGAGATGCTATCGCGTAAAGGGATATTTGATGTGAAGATCACAGAAACACAAAGATAAAAGGGTAAATTAAAGTTTGATATTAATAGGGCTAGACATTTTTTTCAGTTAATGAAAAAAATGTCTCTAGATTCTATGTAGATCTACCTTTACTCCTGAATAAACTATTCTGTCTGACAGTGCAGTTTTATTATGCATACATATACATTCTAACATACCTGCTATTCATTTGCATGCACGCAAACACACACACACACACACACACACACACACACACACACACACACACCAGACTGGTGTAAGTGGGCACACAGGTAGATGTACACACCTGCTGAGCGGCCCCATTTATTCTTGGAGATGAGCCTGAGAGAGCAAGGGATGCACTGAAGTGCAGACAGAAACAAAGAGAGCAATGGACGTGGGCGAGACCTGTCCAACCGGAAACAACCAATTGATTGACAAATAAATAAATATGCTTCTAAACAGATAGGCAAACTGACATGAGTATGTGGACAGCCTTTCAGGCGAGGATTTGAGGGGTTGTGGGGGAACGAGAGAACAGGGCGTAGACTGCAGTACTGCATTGATTGGTGTGGTCAGCAAGGTTGCCTTTCTAAAGGGGAATCTCCATTAAGGTCTAAAATGGCTGAATGACTAGGTGTGGCCAGGTGGTCACTGACAGTTGTTTTTCTTTATCACCTAGTCTTGGCAATCTAGTGGCATGTGGAGAGGACACCACCAGCCTATAGTACAAGAGCGCGCGCACACACACACACACACACACACACGCACAATTGGAAGGGGCCGATAGGTGTGGCCTAATAGCACACCCTCCTGTAAATGCATTGCTGGCTGAACTGTCATCTTGCTGAATAATAGACTAGGTTACACTCTACCATTAAATGTCATGGGCCATTGTCTTAATATGCCATTGAAACAGATATGGCATAAGTAGCCTTTCAGGATCGACACATTAAAGGCCCACTACATTGGCCATATTGTGGTTGATGTGAGAATTGCCTGATAAATTCAGGACGGTGTCTTGTCAGAAAGCCGAACTCTGGCACGGCTTGTGTTATTTATCAATTTATTTATCAATTTATCAAAAAATTCTATATTCTAGGCAGGAGGAAAAAATAACCTCATATATCAACATTGGACTAAGACAGCCCTGTTCGACTGAAACATAAAACATGGAATAAATGACTTAGTTGAAATATAAACAAACACAAGCACACAAACAGACACACAAGATCTGTGAAATAACACATATTTACAACTGTGAAGTGTGTCTAGAATTGTGTACAGTGCTTTGATTTCTGGGCCTGTTGTTGTGCAAAGACAGCCCTTAAAACACTCCATCGTTCCGCAGTCATAAATACGCAAGCATTGTGAGCGGGTATCTGTCTGCATCTCCTGCAGGCTGGGAGGCAGGAAATGGAGGAGTGTAGTCAGCTCTCATAAACATACTTTCTTATCTCTTTCTTTCCATTGCTTTGGGATGCAAACATCTGGTGCGCTCACCACAAGCAGTCAATTTCACTTGTCGTGAAGCGCACAGGGAATTTCAAAAGCAGCAGTCTCAAGGACAAGTCCACTTGCATGCACGCAACCCGCTCTTCGCATGCTGTCACGCCCTCAGTAACCTTGGACGCAGGGGAATAGGGTTTGGTGGAGAACAAGGAGTCTGAATCAATCAGCTTGTCGGCCATCACCAAGACAATTGCAGGAACATCTCGTCAGTGTCATTTCCTATCAGCGAGTGTCACCAGTTGACTTGGGCCACATGTAGTTTGGTGAGCCATACCAGGCCCTAACAGGATCCGTTTGTTGGACTTTTTTGTCCTAAATGTGGTTTTGTAGCAGAGACACTCGGCCAAACCTTAGCAACATTACCTGGCAAAATGGTCATTTTGGTTAGCCACTGGTTCAGCTGCGCTGTGGGTCTCCTCTGCTCGGTGAAACAAGTGGAGGAATAACAATAAGGCTCCAGGAGCCGAGATGAACATGTGAAAGCAGCATCTCAGCCTCTCTTCATTCTTCCCACACTTCATTCCTCTTTCCCTCTGTCAGGGCTTCTCTCCCTTTTATTCTCTCTGTCACGCTGTCCAAGACAGAACAAAGATGTCCTGCCCCTTTTCCTCACATCTGCCCATCATCTCCATCTATCTGTCTCTCTCTCTTTCTTTCTCTCTCTCTCTCTCTCTCTCTCTATCTGTCTGTTTATCTATCTATATATCTCTGTCTATCTTTCTATCTATCTATCTATCTATTTCTGTCCATCGGTTAGCATTTCTTACTCTCCCCTGTCCACCCGTCAGAGACGCTAAACTGTGGGTGGGGCCCCTGCTGGCTAGCGCCTATCCCTCTCTCTCTTTCTCTCTCTCTCTCTCCCCCTCTGTCTCAGAAGCCTCCGCTCTGTCCATAATTGGAACCCTCTGGCACTAATGAAGCAAGTTCAATGGCACGCTGACACAGCCACGCACCGGCCATTATGCCATTTCCGCCGGGCTGGTGTGTAAGTGCTCTCCTCACGGCGGAGTCTGCTCCACACTCGATTGCCGACCATCCCTTCACTTTCTGTCGTTATTGTTGAAGACCAAGTGATGAGGTGCTAATTACGATGGCTTGTGTGTGTGTGTGCGTGTGTGTGTGTGTGTGGTTAAAAACCTCCTCTGTGGGCGAAGATGGTGGCTAGTGTGTGAGCGTTAGTCTGCGTACAGTGTATGTGAACACATGTACCTGGACATGTGTACTCATGGTGTACCTGTGTGTGTGTGTGTGTGTGTGTGTGTGTGTGTGTACCTACATGGCCACAGCAGGGTAGAGCTGAGCTTTCTTTAATCACTTTGTACATCATATCAGCAGGCCCATGTTTCATTGCACTTAGGCTACACAGTATGTGGTGGAGGGAGATATGAACTTTCCCTGGGGGCTTTAAGGGGAACTCACTGTGTGTGTGTGTCTGTGTGTGTGTGTGTGTGTGTGTGTGAGTGTGCGCATGTTGCTGCCTCTCAGCACACATATGGCTCCATTTGAGTGTGTGTGTGTGTGTGTGTGTCATATACATGGATCTTACACTGTTTTCATGTCTTTGTACAAACGTGTTTTAATGTACAAAATAGTGGATGAGTGTCTGTCATCTGTGGTTATTTTTATTGTAAAATGTATGTACAGGTTTATACTTGCACTTAATGCATGTCTGCCTGTGTGCCTATGTGTGTGTGCAAGTTCATATGTACCTGTGTGTGTGTGTGTGTGTGTATGTGTGAGAGAGGGAGAGAGAGAAAGAGAGAGAGAGAGAGAGTGTGTGTGTGTGTGTGTGTGGTAAATGCACTGCTGAAGGCACACAATGCTTTAGCATGAGTCTGAGTCATGTCACGCCCACTGTCCATCTCTCAAGTCCTCCGTCATACATCACCCCATCTCTTCTCGTCCATCATCCATCATGCAATCACTTCCTCTCTCCTTCCTCTTAGCTGCCAATCAGTATCTCTCTTCACATCTCTTTTTCTTTTAAGCTGCCTTCTTGTCTTTTCTTCATAACACACACACACACACACACACACACGTGTGTGTTATGCTTCAGTCTCACCTCTCTCTCATCTCACATTCAGACAATAACATAATTATTTCTTCCGCATAGAAAGTGAGAACACGCTGGGACAACTTTAAATTTGATTGAAAAGTCTCAGGAAACCTCTTCAGTTGCTACAATATGGATATTCGATGAGCAACTGCGGTAGTAAAACTGAGAAATCCGACTTGAAAGAAAAATCAAGTGTGGATCATAGTCCTCCAAAGCCCTGTTGATTAAGGCCACTAGGAGCTGTCCTTAACAAAAATAACTAGAAATCATCAGTCCAGCATAGACCGAAGCTATTTACTGAATGGGGCATAGGGAGATGAAACTCAGCTGCGCTAACATTAACTAAACAAACTCAGGGTAGGTTTTTATGCCCCATTTGGTTAGAGTTAGCTATTTGCGTTCATTGCATGTTATATCAAATTCACTGGCTCCCTCACATGCAGTAAAAGAGTGATGGATTGATTCCCAGTTCATTTCCCCTTTAAGAATATTTTCCTTCTAAATTAGCTGTGCATCTGTTGGACTGTGTGTAATTATAGGCTTTTGATTGGAAATGGTTTTATTTATGTAAAATTAAGAGCTTTACAATTAAAATGATTACAGTTATGGTTCCCAACAATCAAAAAAATAAATCATCCTCAGGAACAAACAATTATTCCATGATTCTTCATTTTACAAGCAGGCCTAAACTATACACTTTCTCTGAGTCATTTACTGAATAATTCATGCTGAATACACATATATGAATGAAGAGTTGTGTGGAAATTATGGAGTCCAGTGAAATTCTTTTGTCAAATCAATTCTGAAAGCTAATGAATAGTTGTTTAATAATCATATTTTTTATTTTATAATTGAGCAGCCCCAGCTGAAAGGCCATTTTCTTTTATGATTGAACATAAATCATCCCTTTAGGAACCAGAAAGAAAAATGTGAAATTAAATGATTTTTTTTCTAATGTATATGAAACAATTTGGAAAGAGAAAAAAATATGTCTTTGGGTGTATGTATATCCACATGTATGTGTATCTCTATATATGTGTGTGTGTATGTGTGTGTGCGTTTGATCTTTACAAATTTATATGGAAACAATTTGAAAATAACATAATAAGAGGAAAAAATATGTCTTTGTGTGTATGTATATCCACATGTTTGTGTATCTCTGTGTGTGTGTGTGTGTGTGTGTGCGTGCGCGTGCGCCTGTACGCACTCCACAGGTGAGCCTAATGCTGAATGGTTGGCCGGTGATCTCAGCTTTCGCCGGCGACCAGGATGTGACGCGCGAGGCGGCCAGCAACGGCGTCCTAATGCTGATGGAGAAGGGCGACCGTGCCTACCTGAAACTAGAGCGCGGCAACCTCATGGGCGGCTGGAAGTACTCCACCTTTTCCGGCTTCCTGGTTTTCCCACTGTAGGCGAGGAGGAACGAGCAGGAAGGAAGGATGGATGGAGGGATGGATGGATGGAGGAAGAGCCACCTACAGGAAGGATTATTGCTTCTCGGCTAGGAAAAGAGAGAGAAGGAGAATGACTAAGATAATTGAATAGAGAGAGGGGGGGAGAGAGAGGGGAGGGGATTTGGAGGAGATGAGTTGGGGTAGGATAGTAAAGCGGCACGCCTCATGCCCACTCCGCTGCCTGACTACAGCTCTGTACAGCCAAAACTTTTTTATCGCCCTCATGACTACTGTTAGACCAGAGAGAGGAAAACACACTTGCACACACACGCACACACACCTTTCTCTCCACTAATCAACCTGGAATTTCATTCACATTCTTTCGTTCTCAGTCTCTCTCTCTCTCTCTCTCTCTCTCTCTCTCTCTCTCTCTGTCAAATACACACACACACACAACATCACTTACACTGTTTGATACTGAATTTCT
>JAGFZM010000400.1:0-34663 GCA_017657215.1 Limnothrissa miodon | reverse complement strand
GATCTCTGGTAAAGGCTCTTCATTTGGGCAATCAAAGGAATTCAATGAATTTCACTGAAACTGGGAGATGAAGAAAGATAAAAACAAAAACACATAAAACAAACAGGGAGTCTGAACACCCATGCTACCTTACTGTGTTGTGTTCATAAACATTTAGTAGTTTAATTAACAATAAGCAGTCATTATCAGTGTCAATTGCCATGTCAGGTAGGCCTACACTTTTTTGTCTGATCAGGGGAAGTATTTTTCTCCCATTTCAAACAGCGCTTGCTTGCTTTCAATCATTGTTATTTTTTTCATTCATCCTTAAAGGTCAGTGGTCACTGGTCTCTTGATTAAACTCCCATCACAGTTATCCATCTCTTAAATAAATCTCGACTTCATGCATGACATGATCAAAAGATTTCCACCCACAAAGACAGCTCTAATTTGACTCCATAATAAGGTTATTTGCTCTGCTCAATTAGTTACTCTTCTGTTGTGGTCACATTAGCAGGTTGATGGGGTTCTTTTGTTGTCAGCTGAACACACGATTATCCCCTTTGCATTTCAGTGGGAGTCTATTGTTTAATGCAATGCCTAAAAAAAAAAAAAAAAAAAAAAAAAAAAAAAAAAAAAAAACTGCACAGACTTCTTTAGCTGTATAGCTGCATGGATGCATGTTGACAGTGAGTGCTCTGATAACTTCCTGGGCCATCAGATTTGGGGATGATTCAACATGTCTGTCAGCCCTCTGGATTAAAAGTCTCTTTTACTCTGCTGTTCATAATGCTGTTGAAATCAATAGTATGGATCACTCGACACATAAGTGTGTTTGTGTGAGTGTGTGTGTGTGACAGCGATAGAAAGCGAGAGAAAGAAAGAAAGAAAGAGAGAAAAATTACATGTAAGGGTATTTTATTTGTGTCAAGCCTAACAAAGAAGAGTGTGAAGACCTTTCAAGTGAAATACTAACATACTGACATCTTTCTGAACATTGTAAATTGTGAATATATCCTCTTTACATCTGCTGTCCTCAGCAAGGTTGGTGATGGAGAGATCCCGTGAGAGAAAATGGAAAGAGCTTTGCATAATATTCAGATATAATCAAGGATATAAATGCTTATTTCACTGTGTGTGTCGGTGTGCCTGTGTATGCATGTATTTTCCAGCTGTGTGGCTCCATAATTGGGACGAATAGCCAAGTTTTTCCCCGGCAAAAACACATACACCATTAAAATATTATGTTTATTGCCCCCGGATCCCTCCCAAAGCTTTTAAGGAGTCGTAAAACTGCCAGCCCACTCAAATTTGTCATCGCAATAAAGGTTCCCTCAAATCTGTAAGTCATAAAGAACTGCTAGGGCTAAATAGACATGAATAAGTTGTGTGGAGATGAGAGGGTAATTGCATGACTTATGAGTGCATAAGTATTCTAGATAACTCCTGATTACATTGAGAAAGGCAGTACAAGGAGGGATGGAGACGAGTAGCAGGCACAGAATTCCCTATGTTTGCATTTCCATCTCCTCAGTGATTTGCGGAGTAAACAAGAAACACTCATTTTTAAAAGCAGTTTAAAAATAAATGTATTAAGTAGATTTGCACAGAGAATGGAGAGATGGTCACTTAATGACAGATTGAAGAAAATTGTGCAAAATTAAATCTTTTTTAATGATTATAAAATTAGAGTTGAACAAAGTGGTATAAAATGTAGTATATTGGGATATCTGAATGTTTATTACGAGATTGTGTTGTTTATTACTGGAATGTGTGTTTTCTTTTTTGCAAATAAAGAAAAAACATTATTAATAATAATTTTGAAAATTACTAAAAATTCTGAATGGAAAGTTTAAGTTGTTGGTTTAAAGTTGAAAGTCAGCCTGCAGACATCTCTCAAAACACGTAAAGAAAGTGTTTTTTTTGTGTTTTAAAAAAATGTATCTTAAATATTTAATAATTAAAAAATGTTTCATTATTCTGTGTATCAACTGCATCTGACTTTGTATCACTGTCTATCAGCTGCATCACACTTCTTTGATCAGTAGACTGAAGTATTAAAAACATGAAATGTAAGTAGTAAAAGTATAGAAGTAGAAAACTCAGTTACCTTTAATCCAGGGACAAGATGTCTGAGAGGTTTAGTTAGTGTTTGGTGTGCATGCGTGTGTGCATGCGTGTGTGCATGCGATGCAAGGACACACCATTTGTTGCAGGGCCTGGAGGTTGGAGCCATAGGCTGAATATGGTCCTATGAGGAATGTGTAGCACCATGCAAACATCACACTGCACGCATGATTTCAGTTTTACACACAGATAACTACACTTACACTCACCCACATGCTAACAAGCACACATTCACACACATCCCCACACTCACAGACACACACACAAACACACATTCACATACATTCACCTGCACATTTTTTACACATGGCCAGCACACACACACACACACACACACACACACACACACAGGGTACCAATAGACAGGGAAGGCGATGCCATTGAAGATGATGAAAACTCCCCTTCTGACATTTAGTAACCTTTCCATAGAGAGACGGGGAAATAGAGATGTAAGGAGGGAAGAGAAAGGAGGGAGGGAGAAAAAAAGGAAGGACAAGAGAAAAAAGAGAGTGAGGAAGGGTGCGATCTATATGTGGCATTCTTATTATCTCTGCCTACTTCCATACTTCCTCATCACTCGCTTTATCTGTCGTTTTTGTTTTCTTTTTTGTTATCCCTCTCTCTCTCCCTGTTTTTATGTTTTTTTTTGTGCTCAATTTAAAGTAGCCTAGTCTGTGTGTGTGTGTGTGTGATTCTTTACAGAGTGATTTCCATCTCTTTATACCAGCCTTAATAACGCAATACAAATGTGCTCGGAAATCACAGATCAGACGCAAGGGTCTATTCTTGTCTCCAAATTTGTTTCTTTATTTCAGTTTCATGGGTGAAATGATCCTCAGCTGGTGGCTTATCTCACCGTTTTTAGCAGATGACACTCAGTTATATATTTAGATACGCCCTGTGAGTGGTTAATGAAGACCATACTGACACATCAGTGTGGTGTTTCACAATACTTTATGTCAGGTGTGGTTAATATATGTGAATAATGGGCAATTTAACTTGGATCTGGGTGATGGGGTTTGTGCATATCCTTGCGGGTGGGGTTTGGCCGCAGCTCACTAAGGCTGCGTTTAGACTGCAGATCGGATATGCTCAATTCTGATTCAATTTGATTGCATGTTTACATCTACTTTCGCTAGTGACCCAAATTCGATCATGTGTGTTTACATTTGCCAGACACTTGAAATGGCCTGCATGCGCATGGGCTAAAAGTTTCTTGGACATTATGTTTAGCCTACGGGACCTGCACCAGTTAACACAGAAAACACATTTTATTTCACAGGTTAACAATTTCAGTCCTATGAAGACCTATGCCTGTCTACGTCGACTAATTAACTGCATTTTGCTGCATCTGAAAACAAACACTGTTCCAGAATGGACGCGACAGAATTATGTCTGCTGTTCGCTTTCAAAACAGTGCAACGTCCTCTACATACCAACATTCTGAAACAGAGAAGGAAAAAACGGGCAATCATTTCTGCATACGTGTACGCTGCAATTATTGCTGCCACCTCAGCAAATGAAAGGGAGACTTGGGGGCGCGAACAGACACACGACTGGTGGGAGCGGGTCGCCGCCGCCTATGGCCACGACAAATGGGTGGCTAATTTCAGGATGGGCCGTGGAACGCTTAACATGCTCTGCCAGCGCGCCCACTCTGAATTGTAAACTAACATCATTAACAGGCACAAAATTGTCACAGATTAATGACATGTGGGACGCATTGCAGTAGAATATCCGATTTGTCTGTTTAGACTGTAGACACACAAACAAATATCCGATCCATATCTGATTTAAAACCACATAGGAAAGGGGCCTGTATCCGATCTGAGGAGATCGGAATTCATGTGTTTTTTTTACTGTTTACACTGTGGTGGCACAGATCGGATACGTGCCACATGAGAGCAAAAAATCGGATTTGGGTCACTTCAAACTGGCATTGTAAACGCAGGCTAAGTGTTTAGACACAGAATTGCATTTCCTCCTGTTTAGTTTTGATTTCTGTTCATTCCTCCTCCATTAAGTTCTAAGCTTAATTTCGCATTTCCTGTTCCCAAGCAATGCACTGTGTATTCAAAGGATTGGAATGGAGCAACTATATTGTGCTTGTACTCACCTCTTGCTTGCTTGTCTGTATCTCAAATGCCAAGGCTTATATTCATGCTACTCTATTAAAACACTCATTCTGGAGAGAACTACCAAAGGATGTTCGAAAAATGAATGGAGTGATCACATCAGTCTATTAACTATATTGTCTATTGTCTAATGTCTAGATGTCCATCGTGTGTCTAGTGCCTCTTGCACTGATTGTATACCAATATATATCCTTGTTGCTTGAGGGCAAACTCCTTGTATGTGCAAGTATACTTGGCCAATAAAACCTGATTCTGATTCAATGGAAAATATGACTGGACTAATTAGTGCATAAGACAGACCGATGAACAATGCCACAGAAACTAATGGACATTGCCATAGATATGACCAGGGTAGACTGAGTAGACTGGCATTTCCCAAGGGCTACACTGGGTAGATGTGTTCATTTGTAAATAAGAAAAGTGAAGTCACCTCAAAATACACTGAAAAGACTGGTCTGGTATAGCCAGCTCAATTGATTATAGTAGTAGAAAACTGTTACAGCACACTTAACAGACTTAAGGCAACCGTAACGCGTAGCCTCACCATTAGACTTCTAACTACTGACCCTATACGACCAATACCATGAATGGAACATGAATGACCACTAATTTCCTGAATTTCCTATACTAAAGTATCTGTCTATTTATGTTTCTATCTAGTTAACTGTCTTTATCTATCTATCTATCTCTACTTTATCTATACCATGAATGGAGCTAATGATGGAACATTTAATTAAAAATAGAAAAACTACACGTGATAATGAACAATGACTCTCTCATCTTTTTCATTCTTAGTTTTGGAGTGATATCTTTCTTTCCCTCTGTTTACAAGAGAGATTTATTCTGTGTGTGTGTGTGTGTGTGTGTGTAGTTGCTTGCCATCACTCTGCAGGTGGTCCCTATCAGGCTAAACAGCTGGAGAAATATGAGGCTAAAGGAGGATTCTATGTGTGGGCGTGTTTGCAGAAGCCTGGGGCCAATCTCTCTCTCTCACACACACACACAGACACACACGCGCACACACAAATCCAGCATGCCTTGTCGTAAAGAGGGGGGGGGAGGCAAAAAAGAAGTAAAAGAAAAAAGACAACATCATGGAAAGACTGACATACAACTGATCATCTGATCACATGACTAAGCTGCACAGATGTGCAATATATCTCCAATTTTCATTTGAAAACATGCAACACGGTGAAGTCACACATACCCTACTGCAGCAGCAAACATTTGCAAGTTGTTTTGCTTTAGCTGTTTTTTTTTTCTTCCAAGAGCATTAGCGTAAAATTTCTCTCGGACTGAAGATTTCTGTTCCTACATACCGATAACTCATTACCCAAATTAGTGCTTTGTATTGTGTTTCTGTGCAATTTATTTGAACTTTAAGTGCTTCTGTGACTAGCGCTGTGACCTAGCTTTGGAGAGAGGTCAGTCTATTCTGAATCCCCACACATTACATTATATACTATATGAGAAAAAGCGAGGGAGAGAGAGAGAGGGGGGGGGGGGGAGAGGGAGAGAGAGAGGGAGAGAAAGAGAGAGCAAACTGTTTTCCTCTTGTCTGCTGTCTGGTGTGGCCTGCTTTCGCTGAATGTTTTTGGCCACGCATCAGCGGTGCTCCTCTGCTTGTTTCTTTAATAATAATTTTTAATGAGCTCCTCTCCCCGCTATTCCCCACTGCACGCAGCTCAATTAATGCCTCGTTCCATATCTCTACATCTCGAGCACAGAACAGCCCCTTGGGCCCAACACTCCCCCCTCCCCCCTTCTCACAGCTGCACACTGCCTACACACACACACACACACATACACACACCTTGACAGCCTTGGTCTCTCCTCCATCACACATACACACACAGAGACAGACACCCACATACACTCCACCCGCACTTATTGTTGTCAGTGTTTTTTTTTTTTTTTAATTAATTTCTGTCATGCCTGAAAACTACCCAGGTGGTAGAGGGGAGAGGGAGTGGGAGTGGGAATCCCAAAGATCATGTTCTGAGTTCAGGCGTACACTCACAGGGGCAACTTAGGTGAATCACCTGTAGGCCTACAGCACTAGATGCAGAGTTTGCTCCGCCCACAGACTAGGGTTAAGGGCTTTTATCCGCATCACAGTCTTAAAGACCCTATTTAGTCAGTGCTTGAGGCTTTTGATCGCCATATGTGAAACGCTTAGAGGGATTTGCCCTGTTATGTGTCACAGAGTGGTAGGCAGTCAACTGAAATGAACAAATGCACACAGATACTTAGTGATGAACATGTGCACAGCATGACTGCACTGATGAAAGCTCTGGCTTGGCTTACTTAATCTCAGTAATTAGCAGGACAACATGCCAGTTGTTGCTAGTGTGTGTGTGTTTGTGTTGGTGAGGTTGCAGATTTGAATGTGTGTGTGTGTGTGCATGTTTGTGGGAAAGTGAATGTGTGTGTGTGTATGTGCCTTTCTCTCTGTGTATACCTGGCACACAGAACAGGCATAGTTGTCACTCTCCTGTCTCCGTTTGCTCATCTGGTCCATTCAGCCAATGCCGTTTCCATGGCACCTCGGTCTGCTTCTTTCTCTGTGTGTGAGTGTGTGTGTGTGTGTGTGTATGTACTTGTCTCACAGTGTCAGCTCTATTGATTCCGCCTCCATTGTCGCTGGCCTTGAGGATGGTATTTGTCTTGTTCAATGCCACAGTTTGTTGGTTTTATAAGTTTTTTTCTCCTTTCCTTCAATTCGTTTTTTCCCCTTTTAGGCCACACCAATAAAATTAGTTGGTTCTCGGATTCGCCGCTTGAAAAAAATGCAAAATGAAATAAAAATAAAATTTAATTCGAACTCACACGAACATAAAAACACCGTGGCTGATAGCTATAATACTGAAAAAAACACAGCATGCTGCGTTCACGTGACGTCGAAAACCAAATCGCGCCTTTCACTTCAGAGCGCAAGAGACGTGATATGAGGAAATATGCCGGTGGAACGGGATTCTGCTAGGCCAGTGTTTGCAATTACTAGAATATTTGATTAGAAGAGAAAAACATTTGACAAGTGCATTGAAATTAAAGAGGATGAGAACTTTGCGCAGTTGTACTCACGGTGCCAAGAGCAGTGCTTGTGCAACTCTGGAGGTGAGTTTGATATTTCATTGATTGAGAGGCGACTAAAACCCCATTCAAAGTGTTTCGCCATCAAAATCAATCAATAAATAAATGTGTGCCAACACACTCACATCCTCGCGCGCGCGCACACACACGCTTCTGTTTTTCATGCAAAAAAAACGTCTCTTCTAGATTCACGTGACTGCATATTCATCTCCGTTGCGCTGATCACTGAGTTTTAGTCACTTTCTAATTGCTGTCTGGTGAATCAATTTGACGTTCTAATGCCCTGTGATGAACTGTGACAAAATGAGTTTGAACGTAGGCTACAGTAGTCTACATTATGTCATACCTCAATTCCACAGCCAGCCTGCTTGGTGCTTAGATTCACAAACTCTTAACTAAATGACAAACCGTCAAACCTTTACATAACATAGAATGACAGAATTATGAATTTTTGTACATTGCCTTAAACCTGCATGACAAAAAGTGTGCTGTGAGGTGTGAAAGTTTATGAATTAGGCCACATTTAGTTTTTCCTAATCACATGAGTAAATGTCTTTAATGAACATTACCTGTGAATGTGCTAATTTACCTTCAGAACATTTTTTTATCTTTATTTTTATTTCGCTCGCTCGCTCCATATTTTTTCTGAAAAAATCCGAGAACCAACTAATTTTATTGGTGTGGCCTTATTTATTTATTTACTTGCTCAAGGCCAGAAATCTCCCCTTTTGGCTACTTTACAAGACTAGATAATCACTGAGACGGCAGCCTTTACCCCCTGGGTTACTTACACTCAGGGGTGTAATGGGAAAAAAGAGGTGGCTAAACTTTCATCTTTGTGATCTTTGATGGGCCTCGGTAAACCGGTTTATCTTGCAGACCATTATCTACTGTATTCTACCCATTGCTTGCTGCCATTTGTATCACCTTTTCTAATTGACTGGCCATGGGGCTTATGGGCTTGGTTCATACAGGCTATTTGAACCCATAACATACATTTAAATAATTTTTAAATATTTCCATGTTTTATTTAACCTTTTAATCTGTGGTGTTATGGTCAAAAATTACTGGGCTATAAGACAATGACTGGCTGAGACCACAGTAGATGTACAAAAAAACGATTGTCAGGCACATACAGTACAGTCTTATCTATAGATCAGACAGACAATATTAGTGTTTGCGTTTGCAGCATGATCAGAAGCTACTGTATGTAGCATCCACCCAAATGTATTGTAACTGTGATGGCTTCAAGATGATATGCCAACTGAATTTGGCTGGTTATACTGATGTGTAAAGGAATCTGTGCCCATCAGTGTTGTATCTAATATGGTAACTTTATTCTCTTTGTCGCATCAGTGGCATGACAATACAAACCAAAACATTGTGAAACTAGGGAGAATGGGAGCTGTGTCAAAACATCACAGGTCATCATTCATCTATCTTAGCAGCCTGCTCCACTTTTTACCCAAACTGTGATCCATATGATCCTATAGGGTTCTGTGCAACATGTCACATTTTGCTGACTCCCACAAAAGTGTTATAAGGTTATAGGGGTCACCATATAAGACACACACATTACACAATTCACAATTCATGTTAAAAAATGGACAAAAATCTACATTTAGATCTGCATAAAAAACAAGGATTAGGCTTTAGGTGCAGAGACACAGGTTAAAGATACAGTAGGCAAACTGTATTTACAAGTGTGTTAATGCTATTTCCAAAATTTAGAAGGTGCATAAGAGTTTACGCGCCACAGCCCGGCTTAGAAGAGTAGTGACTCTCCAGCGATATCTATGCATTTATATTTAATACTCAAAGTCTTCACAAATCCATCTCTTTTATACTGTAGTTCTACTAGAACAGTAGAACTTGTCTTGAGTGTTTAACCTATTTGTGAAGACCAGCAGACCTTGCTTGATTATTTAACAGTCTCTTTCCCATTTTTGACCATCATACTATTTTTTTTTCTGGTGATATCTTGTTTCTCATCTTCTCTCTTTTTCGTTTCGTTTAGTTTCTTTTCATTCTGTCTCTCTCACTCCTCCTGAGATATAGAGAGAGATACAGAGAGAGAGGTTTGACCACAGTTGACTGCATCTTTCATGAACTTGTGTGATGAGATACAGAGGTGTGGAGATAGAAGCCTGTGCTTCACCCTCCCTCCTTCTATGCAAGTTTGGCAATCAATTTCTGGATATGCGCTGCGCTGACAGATATCGCATCATTTTTATGTTTGAGTGACAGCACCTCTCATTTTCTCCTGAAGCCTGCAGCCAGCTGCTGTTACGTGTGCGTGTGTGCATGTGTATATGTCTCTCTCTATGTGTGTGTGTGTGTGTGTGTGTGTGTGTTTGTGTGTACCTTTGTAGATTTCAAAAAGAGTATCTCATCTTTGAAACTGCACAATCCTGTCTTCACTTCCTTTAAAGCCTATATGTTTTGAGGATTGTGAACTGTGATCTCTCACGTCGAGTGACTGTTTCTTTTCTGTCTTTTTGTTTTGCTGAGGCCCTGTCTGTGTAGGCCTGAATCTGGATGAGTCTTCCTTGTGAGAGGCCATACTTGAATATATGATGGAATGCAGGTAAGATTATCGACACACTATATTTGCCTAAAATAAAATTCACATATTCAACACATTCTCATCTTAAATAGAATAATTTGTTATACTATAAAATATGTGTAAATACTTTTCAGCTTCTTATAATGCTCACGCACAGAGAGAGAGAGAGAGAGAGAGAGAGAGAAATAGCCTTGAAGCTGTGAGATTGTGCAATGATTACTCCTAATAGACTGTGATTTATCATGGCAGCGACACCAGCATTTGGGTAATTGACTTTGGATCTGGTTTGGGTGGATGGAGTTGAGACAGATGTTGCGTCTCATTGTGAACGCTCACGAGGCTTGCCTTGGATCATTCCAGAATAATTTCCACACCTGTGTTCTGTCCACCTCGTTTAGGGATGCCCAGTTGTCACCATAGTTTTTGAAGCGTGTGTGTGTGGTGCAGGGTGGGATACTGTGCAGAGAATAGCAGAGGGATACTGTGCTGCTAGTAGTGGTGTCTAATATTTGTATGTGTATGGTTCTGTGTGTAGAGTTATGTCTTTATATATTTGTGAATATATAAATATATTTGTGAATATATCAAATATGGCACTTGTGTTAGATTATTAGTAAGTACCCAAACTATAATATCATAAACACCTCTACAGTATCCTGCCATCAATCAAGTCATTATATCACCACTGAACATCAGCAAATGTACTGTAGTTGTCTTAATGACTCACTCATCTTCTCTCAGTGCTTTGCACATGGACAAAAATCTTCATTAGCAAAGGTTAATTATTAGTAGTATTTTTGCCAGCTCAAAAAAAGTATGGCCACATGTTTACAGGTGACAAATGAAGAGCTGTTCATTTGACACAATAGAAACACTGTAGTCTGTGGTTATGGAGTGACTCGGATACTCCACCAGTCTCAACCACACATCTGCCTTTCAATAAAGTGATCTCTGAAGAGTCACCAAATGGACAAATCTAATTTTTTTTTAATGTTTTTTTGTGATCCCACATTCCAGAATGAGGTGGATAATGGGAAGTGGGATGATTAAAAATACACAAGAAGTGTGCAGAGTGTGAAAAATTAGATGTCTGCCTTTTTTCTGTTTTCTTTTCTTAAAGGGTTAGTTCGGTTTTTTACACTTTGAGCCCCTATCACAGATTGTCTAAAATGCAATAGAATGGTTGACACCCAAGATTTTGACGATTGCTCCTGTCTCAGCTGTAGAATCGCCTCTGCCTGCTTCAAAATGGCTAGCAATGTGCATTTGTTGTATCTATCCTTAAAACAATATTAAAAAGGTGCTACTCACCTTTCACCTCATATTCCATTTTCAGTCTTGAACACTTTTGTTAAAAATATCTATAACCTATTCGGCAGTAAGAGAGCAAGGCAGATCTTCAGGTAAGACTACGGCTGCGGCAAGCAAAAAGACTACAATTCCATGTAAACAGCTCCCCTTTCCGTTGGCGGTGTGAGTCTTCTAATACAAATCTATAGGGACATACAAAATGGCAAATAAAACATGAAGGAAATGGTCTTTCGCTACGATACTTCGGTTGGAACATCAGTGAACACCAATAACCACTCGGTGAGTAGCACCTTTTTAAAACTATTGTTTTAAAGATAGATACAACAAATGCACATTGCTAGCCATTTTGAAGCAGGCAGAGGTGATTCTACATTTCCCGAATAGCCGAGACAGGAGCAATCCTCAAAATTTTGGTGTCAACCATTCCATTGCATTTTAGACAATCTGTGAAAGGGACTCAAAGTGTAAAAACCGAACTACCGCTTTAAATGATTACTGTGTTGATTGTGTGAATATATCACACCACCATTATCAGTTTGCATAAATATGCTGTAGTCTTTAATATTATGTGTTATTGTTTGCTGAGTATATGAAAGGATCCTCCCATTCCAAGCATTTCTGAGAAAGTTGAGGACTACACAAGGGTCAGTGGTAGGTACATAGCTCAGGCATTGTGGATTAAGGGACAAAATTACTTTACAAATCAAAAATGGTAATGATTCATGGATTTTTGATTCATGGATGTGCAGTATAAACACGAATCTCAGCTAACAAACTAAAATAAAAAAAACAAACCTTTATTTACATTATAATAAATTCAGTGCAGCAGTGACTGTTTTTCTCATGACTAAACTTTTGGTGTCCATTTAAATGTTTAATTTTGTGCTTTTTGACAGATTATATATATTATATATATACCATATATACCTATATATTATACCAGAGGACATGTTTTGTCTCAAGAATGTTGAAGAATGACTGATCTTCAAGTGTATATCCATGTAGACACATGAGTGTGCAGCAGAAACTATGTATTTGATATGTGTGACTGTGTGTGTGTGTGTGTGTGTGTGTGTCTGGTCGGTGAGTATCTGAGTGTGTGTTTTCGAGGTGTGGCAGACCTTCGGGATATATAAAAATCCTACCCCTCTCCAATTAGGCCTGTGTAGGCCAGTACGGGGCCCAGAGATAAATAATGTGGCCATGTCACCAAGTCAGCCACTGTAACCTTTTTCTGCCTCTTTAATGTGTCGCTTCCAATCAAGGGACATCTCCATCACTTAGGCCAGAGCGAGTGAAAGAGCGAGGGAGAGAGTAGAAGATAGAAAGAGGGAGTGAAGAAAAGACATACAGAGAAGGTGAAAGAGAGTGAAACAGGGAGGGTAGAGGGAAGAAAGGGTAGAGAGAACAGGGAGAGAGGAAAAGTAAGAATAAGAGTAGGAGTGAGGAAGGGAATAAGAAAATGAAAAAAATAGAGATTGATGGTGAGAGAAGCACAAAAAAGAATATGAGGAAAGAGAGATGGGGGGTGAAGGAAGAAACAGTGCAGTGCAGATCTGCCATTTCTGCAGAAGGTCTGACCTGGAGATCACGCTACTCTGCCCCCTCTTGTCATCTCTGCCCCACACGCACTAAAAGAGAGGAAGAAACGATCCGGAACACCATATTCATATGACAAAGCAGATGTTCAGAGGACAGAGGTGACAGACTCCTCCGGCAAAATATGGAGTGTGAAAGAGAAAGAGAGAGGGTGGGAGGAGAAGGAAAAGGGGACAGAAACATGCTAACTATGCTAACAATACTAACTATGCAAACAGTAGTACTCAGTAGACATAGCTTATGTGAATTAGCATATACAAAAAATGCTAACAATGCTAATAATGTTAGCTATGCTAACAATGCTAAGAAGCTAACTAGCAGTTAGAAGTTGCTAGAGTAACATGGACAATGATTATGTGACATATGCAGACATACACACACACACACACACACACAAACACACACATTTCTCCCATTCAAATGAATGGGGAAAAAATGACAAGAAAAACACGAATAACGGATGAACGACAAGAGATACAAATAAGATAAATGTAAGCACACCTATCGAGATCAGGCCAGATGTTTTAGATTTGGAACGGTGTCTCTATCTCAAAAACACTTTCACACATTTTCCCCATTCATTTCAATGGGAAAAAAACTACAAGAAAAGTGCGAATAACGGACAAACAACAAGAGATATAAAGAAAATCTGAAAGCCCTAGGACTATTCGCGGATACAAAATCAGGTCGGAAGAAGCAGAATAATAAACAGAAGAACAATAGTGGCCTTGCTATTAAAGGAATTATCCAGAGTAAACTCCGGATAATTCCTTTAAGGCAAGTCCACAATAACACTAACATCTGAAGAATATTCAAAAATATTTCCTCATAACTGTACAGAATACATATTTGCTATTTGGTATTGGTTTAGGCTTTTTCTTAGTCTGTTTGATCATTTTTTCCTCTTACATTTTTTTTTATCACACATGTTTTTGAGAAATAAACTACAAGTTTGTGCATGTTGCACACTTGCACTGTGTCCACTGTGTCTTGCAGATTGTATTGTTTTCAGGAATGCAGACAGATCTAGATGAAAATCTAGATGTACCTTAGAGGTAGCAAATGATTTTGCTCTGCAGGTATGTCGAGAAACAAACTATCTATCCTCAGAAGCAGTTTGATCAGACCAGTCACCTCACTGTATCCGTGCAGAGTCGAGAGAGATGTTTCCTAACTGTATCTTATCAGCTGCAGAGGCAGGTGGAAATACAACTGCTGGCTCCAAACCTTGGATTGGTCTATCACACTGTCAGGTCATAGTCAGACTATACATTTCAATGTTATAATCTGGTGTGTTAGGCTAAGAGGCCATTCTTTACTTTACTTAGAATGTGAAATGATCATGTTCACTTCAGGTTGAGTATTTGTGTGCACTCCTTAAAGGTTCTCCAAACATTTTAATTTTTAACTGTTTATAGACCACCAAAACACTCAGCTAAAGACTTTTTTGAAGAATTTGTTGAACTCTTAACAACTGTTTGTTTGGAGTTTGACTGTCTTTTTATATCTGGTGATTTTAATTTTCATATGGACAATACAGAAAATACCCATGCCAAGGAACTACTTACACTCATAGACACTTTTGATCTGTCCCAACATTTCCCAACAGACAACGTTTAATTTTCCACCCAGAAAGCTTCGTCAGTTCAGACTGATGTTGGAACCAGGAGCTACCGTATATGTGGGTGTGAACTGTAGATGTGATGAGCGAACTGTAGATGTATGATAATTGAATAATTACCAAGTGAACGCTGTGAATATTTGCCCATCATATTTCGCTGTTGGGAGTGGCCAAGGCAACATGACAATAGAAGCAATAGCAATAGCAGCAGTACAGCTTCTAAGCTAACTTACAGTAGGCTCGCCTTCTGTTGGTAGTTGGCAGGCAACACAATGTAGAATACCATTCTTGTTGCCTTGTCCACTCCCAGGACGAAGCTTTCTGGGGGGAAAATTAAACGTTGTCAAGCTCAAAAAGAAGTCCAGTAGCCTTAACTGAACTCTGCCTACCATACCCTGAATGAATAGAATCTTCAGATATTCGCTCATCATATTTGTCGTTTGGAGTTGCCAAGGCAACGTCACTCAAGCATTTGGAAATATTCTCTACAGTATGCTGCCTAGCAGCTTACCTGAACTCGACCTTATAGGAAGCTTCTGAATAAATTTACAGTGATGAATTTGCCCCAAGTATGTTCATGTGACACACATTGGGCCACCAGTGCTCTGGCGTTAGCTATGTGTAGCTTGTGGCTAACTTAAAGGGATAGTTCGGTTTTTAACACATTGAGCCCCTTTCACGGGTTGTCTAAAATGAAATAAAGTGGTTGACACCAAAATCTTGATGATTGCTCCTGTCTCGGCTATTTGGGAAATATAGAATCGCCTCTGCCTGCCTTTAAAATGGCTAGCAATGGGCATGTGTTGTTTCTATCCTTAAAACACTGGTTTTTAAAAAAGTGCTACTCGTGGAGTGATTAGTGGCGCTTGCTGATGTTCCAACCCAAGTATCGTAGCAAAATACAGTTTCTGTCATGTTTTATTTGCCATTTTGTAAGTCCTATAGGGATCTATTTGCTCCTTCATATAAACAAAGTGCCAAATAAAACATGACGGAAGCTTTATTTCGCTACAATACATGTTTTGGAACATCATTGAGCACCACTAACCACTTGGTGAGTAGCACTTTTTTAAAACCAGTGTTTTAAGGATAGAAACAACACATGCCCATTGCTAGCCATTTTGAAGGCAGGCAGAGGCGATTTTACATTTCTCAAATAGCCGAGACAGAAGCAATCGTCAAAATTTCGATGTCAACCACTTTATTGCATTTTAGACAACCTGTGAAAGGGGTTTAATGTGTTAAAAACCGAACTATCCCTTTAAATTTAAATGCTTAATTTTCTAACATACAATGTTCTATTTGTCTTGATAACGTTCGTGCAACATGTTAATCACAATCGGACACAATTACATACAAACTGCGGTCTATAGACCCTTTCATCAAACAAATACGTTTTCAAGTCAAGAACACACAAAGATTAGTGGTCAAGACACACAGCTACTTGATTGGTGCGTGGGGGTTTGGGCGGTGCAGGGTGATCTGCCTCCACTGCAGTGGGAGTGGTTTCCCTGTAAATTTGCATATTTTCTAAATATTTAGCTTTACACTTGGCGGAACATTTAGATATAACTTTTATATTTAACATTTAGATTTAGATATAATATTTAGATTTAACATTTACATTTAGATTTAACATTTACATTCAGATTTGACATTCAGATTTAACATTTAGATATAAATGTAACATTAAGATTTAGATATAACATTTAGATTTAAATTTAATATTTAGATTTAGATTTAATATTTAGATTTAGCATTTAACATTTAGATTCAACATTTAGATTTAGAATTTATATATACTATTTAACATGTGAGGAAAAAATGCGCTAGAAGTGAGGAAAGTGAGCTAAATGTTGAAAATATATCAGCTAAAAAACTGAAACCGAATTTTTACAATTGGCACCCTTAGCGTTGTCCTTCTATGCTGTGCAGCTAACCGACTTCCAGAGAATATAAAAAATGCACCTACTGTTGACAGTTATAAATCCAGACTTAAGACCAAATTATTTTCTGACACTTACACCTAATGCCACCTGATTTTAATTATTGAGTCATTTATTTATTTGGTTTTATTATTTACAAATATTTATATTTCTTTCCCTTTTTTATTATCTATTTATTCATCTTTTTTATTCTTTGCTTGCACTTGCACATTTTTAATTTTCACATTTTAATTTGTGCTCTTATTAATGCTCTATATAATAAATCTCTGAACTGTTTTATCTGCTTTGTGTGTGCTTTTACTTCCTGCCTTGTATTGTGCTTTGTATTGGTCTTTGTACAGCCAGAGACGTTCCAAACGATCTTTGATTGGACCACGCAAATATAGAGTTGGCCAGTGAACCCGGAACTTCCAACCAGGAAGTGGTTCCAAGGCTCCCGTTTTGACATTGACTTTTCCATAAAATCGCATTTTAAAAGCGTTTAAAGCCCCGACTCATTCTATCCAGCTACAGGGTAGGTGATGACCGTGTAACCTTCCGTTCAGAGTGAAAAAACTAAAGAAAAGGCTAAAAAAACGGCAAAGGTACAAGACTGTGTACATATGTTTTACCCCCGAGTTCAGAAACTACATTTCCCAGAAGCCAGTGCAAAGACGATTGCGCCTAACGTCCTTTTTGAGTCTCCTCGAGTAGACGACAGCCACACGATCTTGCTCTTGCAATCGGATAGCTAAATTTTGGTGTATTTCCTCAGTAGTTTGTGTAAATAGTGTTGTAATATTGTACGAATATTGTATATATCTTCAGATTTGCATCAATCAAGTTTTAGATCCGTTTTTTTTAACCAAAAGCATGGTACAGTATTTTGTACCCGACTGCAACCACCGCTTTGGTGTCCACCATTGCAGTTTCCACCGGTTCCCTACAAATGCCTCTGTCAAGCTCCCCTGAATAAAGAATTGACAATGACGGGTACAATAAAGCATTAATCAAGATTTGTGGTAATTTCCATTTGTTATAGATTGCGCCACAACAACTGAATTTACTGTTTTTAATTAGCCCAACTGCCATTTACCATGTTACATATCACCAGATACAGAGAAAAACTAATGTAATCCAGAAAGGTAAGAAAATGAGCATATTAAATTTATAAATCTTAGGGAAATGACATGGTAAGGATGTCTAGTTAAAATTAGGTTAGGCTTAAGCATCGTGTCAAACAAGCAGTAGGCTACATGTAAAACGAGCAAAACCGTGGTTGTGATGTGAGGTAGGCTACGGTGACATTCATGAACTTGTTAGCTTTCCCGGGCTTCAACAAACACATCCATGGTAACGTACTTGTCCACGAATCAGATGCGTTGCTGGGATTGTGGGATTGCACAAGATTATGGGTACTGAAGTACTTCTAAGGGAAATCGCAGAAAAAAGACGTTTTTACTGAAACAAAATAGAGATAACATTACATTTTGGCGTCTAGGTGAGCACAACCAATCGTTTTGTTATGCCGTAGCTAGTTAGACGTCTTCCTTCCGTAATTCGGATATAGTGGGTTGTAATCTAAATGTCAATGGGAAAAATTAATGGGAAAATCACTTCCGGAACCTCACTGGCAAACTCTATAGGAGGTGTATCTTAGTGCAGCCGACGTCAAGAGCCACCTTGTTTCAGATTTGCCTTTTTCAGCCTGCCCATTTCTAGCTTGAAATTTACATGTAGAACGAGGTGGAAGATTGAAGTTTTGCTGTGGTCCACATTGGATACCATAAACTACCTAAATTCAACAATAACAAAGTAAATGTGGTTTGACATTCTATGGGCACTTTAACATGAAGGCTGTAGGTAGCCTTGTGATTGAGCCTGCTTCATTGGACTAAAATGTCAGGAATCAAACTACTTCCATTTAGCTTCTTTTGTAGTGTAGTAGTACAAAAGCTCACGATTTTTTTAATGCATCTTTGTGATTATGTTATAAAATCATGAGCACGTTGTAGGCTACTAAAGCGTGGCTGCAATTAAAGGCGCTCTAAGCGATGGTGTTTGATGTCACTTCTTGTTGACGCTCGAAGTATTGTCAAACAAAACGGAGGATAGCTCCCTCCTCCCCCTCCCTCCCATGCTTCCTGAAAGACTCATGAACGTGCAACCCCCACCCAACCCCTCTTCCAAATCCTTCTTGTCGTTTATTGGCTGGAACAATGTTATGTTTCGTTTATTATGCTAGGTTTGCCCACTGTGTTTTTTAGCCGTTTGTGGAGCCTGGGCTGTCTACAGAGACTGTGTGTTTTTACAGTGTGTTCAGGAGACAGGCAGCTAGCAGATTGTGAGGAGATGTTTGCTGTATGTAACAACAAATGTTTTAGTCCTAAAAACGCGCCACATCGCTTAGAGCACCTTTAATAAAATGTGCTAACGTTATTAAAAATCATGAGTAGGCTACAATGTCCTTCACAATTGTAAGCACAAATTAATGAGGCACATTAGCCTACAGAACATTGTGAGCCTGACTTCATCTTCCTAAATCATCCTGTAGCCTGACCAAGTGTATTCACCCACCAACCAACCACCAGGGGCAGACACCAGACAATGGTTGAAAATATAAAAATAATTTATTATCCCAAGTTCATCAAGGATGTTTGAGAGCAGACACACACAGGTACAATAGATAGAAACTTCAGCACTGAACCCCCAGCCAACCCTGGATTAACAGCTCCTAAATTGAGAGAGAGAGAGAGAGAGCAAGGAGTTGCACAAAAAAAGATTTAAAGCACCCCAAATACATTACAAGTGTGGAGAATCAGATGCTACACAGCAAGCTCAATTGCACACACAAACAGGTGACACTGCAAACATAAGTCCTGCTCCCCCTCTTTACATAAATCAGGCGCTGGGTTAGCCAGGAAGACAAAAGGGAATGGTTGGCCAAAGCAAAGAATCCGCCCATTTCCCGAACACCATCGGACGATGAAAGTTGTAAGAACGTGAGGTCGGACGTGCTTCGCTGAAACTAGGAAGTCTACAGATGTTTCGGTAGCGTTCGGGGACTATTCGGATATATTCGCCGCTCACAAAGCGTCTCACAAACGGAAGTGTAGCATATCATTTCAAAGCCAGTGTGGCATTGTTGGCAACTTTTACTAATCTTTGCCCACACGATCATGTACCTTATTCACTGAAATTAATGACTGACGGCCATAACTGCCATATTAATTAATATTAAATATGAAGTGAAAACGACGTACATGTATAAATAATCCAAATGACTCTTTATGTCTATGCCTCTTCATGGGTGAAAGGTGAGAGCAGTGGACCATGAATTATGCGATTGCATCTTGTTATTAAGTCACACGTTCAATTCCTGCTGAGGGCACATTATCTTGTCTCTACTAAATATGTTTTATTAACAATTCGGACATAAAATCGATTTACGGAGTTGTTTTTCTGCAGTGTTTGTGGAGATTTAATGCCGTTCATCATGATTTAGTTTTCAAAATACCCCTACAATCCATAGCCTATGATATAAAATGGAATTCAAAGGAATTGAAACACAAAAGAGGAACAGCGATTGCCAACCCAACTTGTCCTCCCCAGGACATTAAGGTCGATAATGGCCAAACACTCCAACAGTCTCTATAACAGACAAAGACAAGATGTTACAAACAAAATCTTAACCCGTGTTTGCTGAAACTGACATGGAAGAATGTGCTTTACCTGCGGTGGTCAGTTTACCAACACGCATTCCCGTTCCAACTCTGGACAAATCTGTCACCCAAGAACAATGCATCTTAAAACATATTTAAAACCAGGTACAAACTTTACCCATAGAGCAAAACATTGCAAACCTACCTCCCTATCAGGAGAAAGTGGCACAGCTGGCTGCACCTACGGTCTGAGCAGCATTCACTCAGGTGCTGCAAATCAGTGGCCTTACCAAGCTCTCCCTCCCCCCCCCCACCCCCCCCCCCCCCCCCCCCCCCCCCTCCTAAGCTAGAGTGCCCCTGTGGGGTCTAAGCTAGAGTGCCCCTGCCACAATCCTAAAAAGTGAGCTCACTCCTAAAGGTTCTCTGCATCAACCCCTATTGTCACGCCTGCACTGAGTTCTCCACCGGCCACACCCTCTTGCAATCTTCCTTCTAGTCTTCACCGGTCCACTTCCCTTTCACAGTTTGTCTAAAATGCAATAAAGTGGTTGACATCAAAATTTTGACGATTGCTTCTGTCTCTGCTATTTGGGAAATGTAGAATCGCCTCTGCCTGCCTTCAAAATGGCTAGCAATGGGCATGTGTTCTTTCTATCCTTAAAACACTGGATTTAAAAAAGTGCGGCGCTTGAATCGAACGTCATGTACACCATGCATAGACCAGGCATAGACACCATGGTAACCTATACAAAACCGCACTCGACCCCATGTCATCCCTTTTCAAACAAGCTTTGTGAAAGATTTACCAATTGACTGTTGTAATCGTAAATTGCATTGAATCACTGTACATACAGAACATGTTGTATTTTAAATAATTTTACTGTAGTTTTTTGAAAATGACGTCAAAGGTAAGAGACAACTCCCATGTAGTTCTTAATTTTTCGCTGTTAGCAGAGGAATAGCAACAGTAATTTATCAGTGTTACAATGCGTCTAAACACACCCAGACGATGTTGCTACTCATTTTATTGATGTGTTACGAGTGTTGAAGTGGGTGTGCTTTTATTTTTCTTCCAATTACATGGGACCCGCCCCTCATTGCCTTTGTCTATTTGTATATATATGTAGTCTATGTTCGTTTTCTCTGTTATCTTGCGTCGTCCTGTCTTTTGTCAATAAATGGAATGTAATAGATGGAAAAACGAATGCCTAGCTAGGTCCTCATAGGTCAGACACTGCGTGTATGTTTTGTCAATTGAGCCATTCATTTTCCCATAGGACCAGAAGTAGGAAACTGCTAACCCGCAGCATACAAAGTGACGTGGTTGACTTGCCAACTCTATTCATACATCATGTGATGTCACTGCGTAACGCAACCACCATTTTGAGGACCACCTGAGGACTCTTTATTAGCGTAAACAACATTGCCGTCTATCTGCTATGTGGTGTCATGTAGCAAAAGCAAATAAATCCGGACACAATTCTTTCAATATTCCCCAATACCCAGGAAGACGACAGAAATGACTTTCTGTTATCAAATAGGACAAATGGACACCTACAGAGCACTCCAGTCTGTGCCGTGAGCACTTTATGTCTGGCAAGTTGACATAATTGACTAGCTTAGGTTATGTTAGCAGAGAACAATCCCAACTAAAGTTAGTCACACAGTTCAGTGTTCTCATTGTATGTAATGACATAAATAAAACAAACACAGATATTAAAAGATTGTTCTGTGATCGGTAGCATACTGGACGCATTAAGCATTATTGAGAGGAGGTTCATGCTAAAAGGGCATACCATTTACATTTAGCGTGAGGTCACGACAGACGACTGCATCTTTTCATAGGCCATGGTTGAAGTTGCAAAGAAATGTAGTATGTTGGACCATTTCACCAAAAAGAATGACACAGATGTACTGGAATTATGTACTGATATTATCGTGTTGCAGACTTTGGGGCAATATTCCGCATATGATGGCCTTTGGATTTGGACATTACTAACTTTCAGGATCTTCAGTGGTAACAGACAAGGTGGTAATGATCCAACATCTTCCTATATTATTATTAGCACTCCTCAAACGAAATAAGCAGCGTCTCATCAGAGCTGACATTTTCATTAGTTGGCAATGTTTCAAATGAGTACACCAGATAGCCTATTGATGCTAAGTCAAACCAGCACCTGCCGTAAAAAGTTTTCTTCACTAGTCAATTGAACTGGCTAATGTTACATTAGATGAGGCAGTGCATCGAACAATCAAAAACACTCCCAGTCTTCTAAATGTATTTTGATGGCTTGAGTTAATGCTGCCGTCAGCCTTAGGGTTAAATATCTGATGAGTTATTCGGTTTCAACCGGCTAATGAGGTTCAGTAGTCGAGCAGGAATATTTTTTGTTTTTGCCATAGGTTACTACTGTTCCATACATTGCAATAACATGTATAATACATCACATCACTAGATTTCTGCTGAAAGTTTCTTGTGCAATAAATTAACTATATCCCATTCTACTACTTTGTCAGAAGAGCGAAATTCCTATTATATTGAAATATCGTTGCTTTTTGTCAGCAGAGAGATGAGCTGGCTAGTCATTTTCATTTGTTCTCTTCTGCGGTTCGGTCCTACAAATGGCGGCGACAACTAAAATAGTCACGTGACTGAGACCCATGAATAGGCAACTGAAAAAGGACCCAGTACCCTTCTCTGTGGAACGAATTTCATAAGGCATGTGGACCTGGACTCCAAAACTTGAATCCATGCGGAATATAAATAGGTGCATAGACAGCTTTAGCAGGAAAATTATTTGGCTAAGAGCTGCATTTACAAACTAAAATTGGGAAATAAATTATCATAGGCACGTCGGCGAAGACGCTTGTCCTCAGCATTAAGTAGGCCTACATGGAATTATTCCATGATGGGGTTTTTTGAGATTTGATCACATATATGCAGTGACTAGTGCATTATATATGTCACTTAACAGCATGAGTGGAACAGGCTGTGTTAATAGGAGCTAGTGACGGCAGACATTGAACTCAGTAAAGAAACTTAGTTCTCTTTCGTTTCGAAGCCGAAACGTACGAGTGGATGATGCCTATCATCTCCTGCTTTTCTGAAGTCATTTTAAACCAACCCTTTGAAAAAGGGCAGTAAGCGCACTGTCGCGCGCAGGCAACTACTTAGACAGCCCTGCGTGATGTCAGAAAGTCTATATATTGACTGCGCTTACGCTTCAGGTCCTCTTTGCCATTTTCACCTCGCTACTGCGTGTGTATTTCTGGTTGTCTCCGTTTGCCTTTGCAAATATTCTAAACCGACGGCTTTTGTCAAAGCCCACCAAAACAGCTTTTTTCAAAGCTCTTCGAGGGATTTCCCGTCTTGCTCAAAGTGCTCACGCCGGTCCCTGACTTCTGGTACCACGAGACGCAAGATGGCTACTCGCCGATGCACCGATTGCGACCGCGCAATGGCGATCTCCGACCGCCATGCCATCTGTTTTATCTGCATGGGGAACGAGCATGCTATGCTCGCTTTTTCGCGACCAGATCTCTGCTCGGCTTGCGAACGCCTCTCCCCTACAGCTATCGTCAACAGAGCGGCTTTCTTCGTGGGTTCCACTAGCGTTTCAGGGGCAGGTTCTTCCTCCGCTGGCGTTAGGGGTATTGTTCCCCACCAGTCTCTTGATGTTTCCCCGGCGTCTCCGCACCCGGTTGGGCTCATCGATCGAGCTTCAGTGGCTAATCGACCGTCGGTTAGCTTCTCAGCGGCTAGCTTGCTACCAGCTAGCCAGCTAACCGAGGCCCACCAGGCTAGTCCTGCTAACTCCATTGGCGCACTCTTCGCCCGCGCGGCTACCACGCCGCCTCAAGGCGACACCGATGACGAGCCAGTTATCGAAGCTGTGGATGAGGAGGAGATGTCCTCCTTCCTCTCCGCTCACGGCGCCACCGTCGAGGATATGCCTCCGGCTGTTAAGACCCACGCCGCTCAGCTAGCTTCCGAGCTAGCTTCTCTGGCTACTCAGGCGGCTAACAGGCTAGGCCTGCCTCCGCCTCAGCGCTATCCGGAAGGGCGTTTCGACCCCTTCTCCGGTGCGCTGCCCTCTCCAGATGCTCTCCCCCTCCCCGCTCACCCCACGGTTGTGGCCGATGCGCAGGGCTCCTGGGAGGCTCCCTACGCCGCCATTGCCCCTATCCAGGGACACGCGGCGTTTTACGCGATGGACAAGGCGGGCGCCATTGGCCTCTTGCAGCTCCCTCGCGTCGAGGATGCGGTCGCTGGTTGCCTTGCACCAGCCTCTGCTGCCACCTGGACATCGCCTCCCGAGCTCCCCTCCAAGAGGTGTCAACGCACGGAGAAGCTCGCTTCCAAGGCCTTCATTTGCACAGGCCAGGCGATAAGGGCGCTAAACACCGCCTTTCTCCTCTCCTCCTTGGCGGAGGAACTGGTGGCTGAGCTGGCTACGCAGCACTCAGAGCTGACCGTCCATCAGCTCCGCAGAATTACCGCCCTCACCTCACTGGCTATCCGGGCGGCCATTAAAGCCGACGGGCGCTCCCTTGGCTCACTGGTCATCTTAGACAGGCATCTCTGGCTTAACCTCTCCTCCATGCCGGAGAAGGAGAAGAAGCATCTGCTGAATGCTCCTATCTCCGCCGATGCACTGTTTGGCCAGGCGCTGGAGCTACAGCGCGATCGCTTGGAGAAGACGAAGTCGGCGGCTCAGGCCCTGCAACCCGTGCTTCCCAAGCGTGCCCCGCCTCAACAGACCGCTCCCGCTGCTCCTCAGACGCGTGCTCGTACGCCTCAAAGGACGCAAAAGAAGAAGGCGGACGCGCCCAAAGCCGCGCCACAGCCGGCTGCCGGGTCGCAACCCACTTGGCAGCACTCCCGCTCTCGCGGGCGCCCAGCTCCCGCCAACCGCCCGGTTAGCCGGGAGCGGCGTAAGAGGTCACAGCGACCCTCAGGCCGGAGGACGCTCTCTGTTCTGTCAGCGCTATCGCGCACTGGGGCACCGGTACGGTCTCCGGCGCGCGTTCAGCTGACACACGCCCCGCGCTCTGCGCCCTGCGTTTTGACACACCTAGACGGCGCCCACGTGGCGCCGAGGCCTCCACTTGTGCCACGTTCTCCACGTCCTCTGTCCCCCTCGCCTTCGGGCAGTGGCCGTGCGACGCCTCTGAATCGTTCACGAGCAGCGCTACCGCGCACAGGGGCACCCACACGGTCTCCGACGCGCGTTCAGCTGACACACGCTCCGCGCTATGCGCCTCGCGTGATGACTCGCCTCTACGGCGCCCAGGTGGCTCCGAGGCCTCTACTAGTGTCGCCGCCTCCGCGTTCGCTGTCCCCTTCGCCTCTGGGCAGTGGACATGCGACGCTTCAGAGTCGTTCACGGTCGAGAAGTCCCCCCCGTCCTCTCTCGCCGCTTCTGTCGGTCGATTCCTCGCCCAGATACGCGCAGAACTGTCTGCTCAGTCTGACACGTCTGCCCTTCGCCAGACGGGTAGCTTCTCCCCCTTCTTCGAGGTCGTCGCCGATACGCACTCCGAGTCGGCTGCCCCACGGGGCGTCGCAGGTGCAGTGCGCGGCTCATCGACCTCCTACGTCGCTGACACGCTTTCCAGGTCGGCCGCCCTACGGGGTGTCGCAGGTGCAGTGCACGGCTCATCGACCACCTACGTCGCTGACACGCGTTCCAGGTCGGCCGCCCTACGGGGTGTCGCAGGCGAAGCGCACAGCTCACCGACATCGGATTTCGCTGACGTGCGCACTGAGTCGGCCGCCCCACCGGGCGTCGCGAGTACTGCGCAAGGCCTCGCAGTCACGCGTGAGCGCCCAACGGTCTCACACACGGCTAACTGGCCCTCAGCCCCCGCACACTGTCGGGTCTCTGGTCTGTCAGTCGGACGCTCTTCAGCTTCGCAGACAGCCTCAGTCTTTGACCTCGGCCCCCCTAGTGCCACCCGGAGGCAGCATAGCACTTCGTTTGTCCTTGCTGCCTCCTCATGCCGCCGCTCTGCTCCGGCAGAATTGGGCGATGTGCACAACGTCGCGTTGGGTCCTATCAACAGTGTTGAAGGGCTATCAACTGCAGTTCAGGTGGCCACCCCCGCCCTACAGAGGTGTCATGGAGTCAGTGGTGCCCCCCACCAGGGCCCCTGCGCTCGGACAAGAGCTTTGCGATCTCCTGAGAAAGGGCGCTATTCAGCGCGTAGATCCGACGCTGGCGCGCGCAGGTCGCTACAGTACGTACTTCCTGGTGCCCAAGAAGTCGGGCGCTTTTCGCCCTATCCTAGACCTCAGAGCGCTCAATGCTTCACTCAAACCTCTCACCTTTCGCATGCTCACAGGGCGAATGGTGGCGGAGTCGGTCCGCCAGGGGGACTACATGGTCACCATAGACCTTCAGGACGCCTATTTTCACATAGGCATAGTCCCGAGGCACAGGCGTTTTCTACGCTTCGCCTTCGAGGGAAGCGCGTACGAGTACGCAGCCCTCCCCTTCGGTCTATCTCTAGCACCTCGGTGCTTCACGAAGTGCGTGGAGGCGGCGATCGCTCCTCTACGCGCTCAGGGGATCAGACTCCTCAATTACTTGGACGACTGGATGCTGCTGGCTCTGCCCAGCCGTGGTGCACAGCCTTTGGTCCACTGAAGTGGCGCGTATTCAACACGTGGTGCAGAGACAGAGGCTGTGATCCTCTAGTCTGCCCTATTGGCAAGGTGCTTGCTTTTCTGCAACACCTATTTGATCAGGGTCGTACACCCTCTACTTTGAAGGTGTACCTCGCAGACATCTCAGCTTGCCATGTTGGCTATGCTGGCGTTTCCCCAGGCGCTCACCCCCTTGCGTCGCGCTTCATGAAGGGCATCAGACGGCTCCGCCCCTCTGCCTCCCCTTCGGTTCCTACTTGGGACCTGGCCACCGTCCTACGTGGACTGGCCCTTACGCCCTTTGACCCTCTGTCGAGTGCCAGTCTAAAGATGCTTTCCCTTAAGACTGCGCTTCTGCTCGCCCTGGTCTCGGTGAAGCGCGTCAGCGATCTGACTGCCTTGTCGGTCAGTCCTGACTGTCTTGAGTTCACGCAAGGTGACGCGCGGGTCACGCTGGGGCCGAATCCCTTTTCTCGCCCGAAAGTGCTGTCTACTGACCCTCGTTCAAGGGTCATTGAGCTCGCAGCCCTTCCTGAGACGGGCAGTTCTGTGCCCGTTACTCTGTGCCCAGTCAGAGCGCTTCGTGCCTACTTGGCGCGTACGCAGAGCATCAGGAAGACGAACCAGTTGTTCGTCTGCCATGGCGAGCGTGCCAAGGGTCAGGCCTTGTCTACCCAACGCATGTCGCATTGGCTTACAGAAGCCATACGTCTGGCATATGAGGCGGCGGGTGTTCCTCCGCCTGTTCATGTCAGGGCGCACTCCACCCGTGGAGTGGCGGCTTCTTGGGCCTTCTGGAAGGGCGTCCCCCTGAAGGATATCTGCTTGAGCGCTTCGTGGGCCTCAGGCAACACCTTCGCGCGTTTTTACGCATTGGACGTCACCAGGCCGGGTGTAGCAGAGAGTGTTCTCTCTGGGCCCGGCGGCGGTCCCATGGGTCTTCCCACCTCGGGCTCCTCGGTGTAGGGCTCTTGAGGCTTGGTTGTAGTGGTCCACTCGTACGTTTCGGCTTCGAAACGAAAGAGAACGTTACGGATACTAACGTATCCTCGGTTCTCTGAGTGAGAAGCCGAAACGTACGCTTCGGGCCTCAATCGCCGACGCTGGCGAGCTTGGCAAAGAGGACCTGAAGCGTAAGCGCAGTCAATATATAGACTTTCTGACGTCACGCAGGGCTGTCTATGTAAGGGTTGGTTTAAAATGACTTCAGAAAAGCAGGAGATGATAGGCATCATCCACTCGTACGTTTCGGCTTCTCACTCAGAGAACCGAGGATACGTTAGTATCCGTAACGTTACACCTCATTATGATTATACTTTTACAAGCCTTTGAGCTTTTTCTGTGTTATGAAGGATAAATGGTCAACCTTTCAGAATGTCTGTGGTGTGGTGCAATCTTCTGAGAGAGTGAATTTCCAATGTTTTATTTGAAACCCAGAGAGCACAGACCTATACCAAAGCCAAATACCCCATCTCGCTTTGGTGAGAAAGTGAAAAATAATTTGTGCATCTGCCCAATAATTCAGATACACTCAGAAATTAATTTGCCTCTTCTTTGACCCTAGTGCTCCCAGAAAGACTCGGAGGAAAGGAATGTGATTGAAAATGTAATGAGTAAAATAATAACATTGATAAACAAGTGTGTGAATCATTGGCATAGGCCCCATCTGTGGTGCAGGATGCCGTAAATCTTGATACAGCAGATCCCACCTGATTTTGGGTGACGAGGCAGAGCCTACCATTGCACAAGAGGACAGGGACCCAACTGATGTGATTGGGAGGGGATATTGCATATAACTGCTCATGAAGAATATAAAGAATGTAAACATGTAAGAGTGCTGTATAGGTGTGCATAGGTACCATAAGTGTCAACAGTGTGTCCTATGCTGGTAACACTTTGGTAAAGGTTAAGGTTAACACATTCACCAAACTAACAGCTTATTACCATGTAAATGTTCAACATCACCATTACAAGTTATTGTAAATTAGTAAATACAAGTCACTTATTAATACTTTTAGTTTTTTCTACCCATGTCAACTAGAATGTCCCCATAGACTCCTTATTACTGCTTATTGATAGTTATTAAGCTAGACGTTAATAAAATAGATTAAGATAATTTAATATGTTTTGCTCAGGGATTGTAAAGTGGTAGTACATCCGGAACAGTTCTTCTCAGGAGGTGTTTATCTAAAATCAATGATTGTTAGTACTTATCTGGACACTATTACTGAAAGAGAATAATCTTTCCTGTTGGACCTCTGTCTTTCAAGCCCCATATTATGAATTATTATGAATAAGAAGTAATGAGGAAGGAGATTATATTGGAGATATTCTAGGAAATGGTTAGAATAATCTCGTGCAGATTGAGGTGTTAATAAGTGTTGTCAACAAGTGTCTGGCACATTACTAATTTGCATGGTAATAAGATGCTAGTTAATGGTAAATATGTGTAGCCTACACAGCAAATTGAGCAGTGTACATTTTACTCTATAGGAGTCCATTTGACACTATTTTAGTGTTTATTTGTGTCCAAGTTTACAGTGTTGTACTTACACTGACACTGGTGTTAAAATACTTAATCTACAATAGAGTAAAATCCCAACACCACAAGTGTACAAATGCACACTTCTGGATAACACTACTACGAGTCACTACAGCACCCGTCTTTAACTTGTGTGACACTTAAGGGATTAAAATGAACTCTGATTCAGTGTTCATTAGGCACCAGATGGCGTAAAATGTATTGATTTGAGTCCAACTTACATACACTCATTTTAGAATGATTACCATGTTCATTTAGAAATTATCTTGATTGGATTTACAAATAACTTATCCTGGGTCAAATATTTTATTGTATCACTTTCAACTGAAAGGAATCATGAAACGTTACATTTTTTAGTATCAAATTGTTCATCAATCATAGTATTACAATGCCAACAAAATTATGTTAATTTGTGTAGACAGAAATGATCATTTATATCATGGGCAGTTGAAATAAATCATGAAATATAACATTTTCATATCAAAGGCAGTATAATGCCAACAAATTTGTTCCTTCATTAAAAACATTTTCAGAATTTCTATATAATTTTATACAATTGTCAGTTTTCTTGAAACACTTCAACAACAAATAACATTAAATAAAAGGCTAAACTTGTGCAGTCCATTTTTCAAAATGTATAATACATGAGTGTGTTTGAAAAGCTGTGTCAGGCCACTGCTGACAAGATCAGCAAGGTATTTGAATGATATACATGCATGCTGTGAAACAGGCTTTAACAGTGTCCCAGAGGCTGGCTGGCAAAAACTGCAGAACAGCCTTAATCTTTCCGTGGCTGCGATTTCATTCATTTTGTTTGTAACACATTTTAACACTCATCTCAATTTTGGAATGTTCCTGGGCAAATCATCACCATCTACTGCACTAGTAATTAAAACAATGTTTCAAATTGTCTTGTAAACTAGTAATGAAATGAAACCAGAGCACTTTACATAAAACCTATTCACAGTTTACACAGACTCCAAATGTGACCTGTATGGATGTGCATGTGCGCGCGTGTGTGTAAAATTCACACATCCATCCACATGCCAGGCTACTGGGACATCATTAAAGCTGCCATCACTTGAACAATAGAAGGAACACATTTCTTCATTCATTAAAAACATTAAGAATTTCTACAGTATTTTATAAATTTGACAGTTTTCTTGAACATTTGAATAACAGAACATTTAATAAAAGACTTAAACCTTGTGCATAGTCCATTTTTCACAAATTTATAAGAATACATGTTCAGGAACCACATAAAAATCATTCCCATCATCATATGCTACCTGCAAGTCAAATGGCTTGAAAAATTGCAATTAGGGGTGGGCGATATGGCCTAAAATTTATATTGCGGTATAAATTCAACCATATACGGTAGACGATATATATTGTGGTATTCTTTGGTATGTACATTTCAAAATAACCGTTTCTGAATAGGGACTATTATGCACATAGTGAAGACATTGGGAAGTTGTTTTCTAAACTATTAACAACCAAGAATGTAACTTCAATAAAATGTATTGTGCAAAAACTGTAATTATAGAAAACCTTGTGAGTGACAATTTCCATGAGGTATAAAACTAGGCAATGTAAACATTCAAATGAAATGTCACTACTGTAGTGCAAAATAATGCTTTCCCTTTTACTTTCTTAACCAAAATCTAAACATGCTGATATAAAAAACAAAAGAACACGAAAATTTGTTACTATGTTACTTTGAAACTACTGTTAACATTTGTTTTTTGTTTTTTTTTTTGAGAAATTAATACCTGCCAACCTTGGAAAAAAAAATTGAGTAGCTACTTACAGTCGGCTACTGCTGCGGCACAGCGAGGCGCAACAGGCGCATTAGGCATTAGTTATGGGCCTAACCTATAATAGCCTATTAGCCTGTCATTGCCATTAATTACTGCAGCTTACAGGCGCATGATGGTCTAATAAAAGAATGGCCTATGTTTAGAAATGAAAGCATTTCTACGTTAGCTTGTTGCTCCTTGATGGCTAACAGCAAAATCATAAATGCGAACTGTGCAAAACGCATGATTAAGCCGTTTAGAAGGACGTAGGCATGGTCATTGATCTTGATAGGCTAATTCGTCAGGAACTTCTAAGGTGTTTAAACGTTGTTTGATTTGCTTCCCCTCAGCTAACGTGTGTATTATTAACCTGCAAGGCACACACACATCATCCTACTTCTCGTCGTGTTTTTTTCTTACTGGGCTACTGCAGGCACTTGCGTGAATATAGCTTTCTGACAGCCTTAATCAAATTTCCATACTCAATTAACGTTACCTTTAAAACGAGGTTTAGCGCCGTCCTCCCTTGTAAAACCAGCAACATTATGAAGATGGAATCAAAGTTCGTTACTTTCTTTTTTTACTTTTTCTCAATTATTTTCTTGTTGCGCATTTGGAGTTCGATGTCAAGCACGTTTCCAGCATATGTTGCTGTCCGATGTGTACCAGTTACCTAGTGCTCGGGCTGAACTAATCAATCAATGCCGTAGGCTATTAAGAAGTGATAAATCGTACACCGTAGTTTGATGTTTAAATGCATATCTGCTGCGCAAGATGCGTACAGTTTGGGAGGTATGCAACAGGTCGCATTACAACAATTTCATGCAGTCGCACCAATGCGCCCAAATATTTATTTCAGGTCGCATAGATGAAATTTCGGGAACATATGCGACCAAAATGGTTGCAATTTCGAGTCCTGAATGTAATGTGGCAATGTAAATATTAAAATGAAATGTCACTATAGTGCAAAACATTGCTTTCCCTTTCACTGTTCTTAAATAACAAAATGTAAACATGCTGATATTTCAGCTAATGTAAAGTACAACAGGTAACTTTTGGAAACATGTAAACACAAATTATTTATTCTCACATGTTCACGTCACTGAGCCATATAGCTCAGAGGTTCACGTTCTAGTAGGCGTGACACATTTTGATGACATAATGACTAATCGCAATAGGCCGGTATAGTCAAAATCTCTATCGTTGGCCAAATTTATATCGCATACCGTTTATACCGTTTATATTGCCCACCCCTAATTGCAATTCATCCACTTTAAGTAGAAAGGCATCATATCCATTACCCTTCATTACATTATAGCAATGTAGATGCTCACAAAAGCCCAGAGTCTCAAAATCATGTACAGCAAGAAAATGTTTCCCTGAAAAAACAACAATGTCACTTATTTGGCTAAATACTGGTATCCCATCTTCTACTTTGGAACAAACAAGAAGACCAGGATGATACTCTGTCCCGTAACATGTGATCCAAGAGACAACATCTACTAAACAGTTTAAGTCAACATGCAGACTGTCTGCTACCATGTCTCCATTTTTTAAGTCACCAACTGGAACGTTTTTTGTTGGTCCACAAGCAATGCATTTTAAAGGCTCTGATGCCCAATGATATGCAATTGCCATCTGATGTTTCTGAGCTAAAGACTTTGTTATATTTTTGAAATTTTTCACACAGTCCTTAAAAAAGCGATGCTTTGCCTCAAATCGCATTCCCCAAAAGTGAACAAGAGGGCCAATTTTCCGAATAGCTCTCGGATAATGAATTAGAAAGTGCTGCTTTGGAATGAAGTTGCGATGAGGATACAGCTCTTTAAAAAGTTTATGGTGGTCAATAATCAGATGCTTCAGGCAAACTGTCACACCCTCAGTTAAGACCGGTGAAAATACAATATTAATAATTTGAAGCAACAGTAGCAAAAGTCTCCAGTGTTTGTTACCTTCAGGCACAACATCTCCAAATATCAAAGGCACGTTCCGAATCAAACAAAATGTTTGAATCCCATTTCCAGTTAGTTCAAGATTTAGTCTACTGGGACGATTCTTCCTTTCGAGATACCCATAGTTAAAGGCATATATTCTTTCAGTTACATCTTGTTTTGATATGATTTTGTTGTCTGAAAGGTACCCAAACAAAAGCTTTAGCTCAAACTGCCCCACTCCTTCTAAAATATCATGCATGAGGTCAACTGCATAATTATCAACAACATTGAAGAACTGCAGATCATTGAGTAAACACATTCTTTTTACCCCAAATGATGATGGAACTGTGGGATCCTGAACATCACTACAATGCTTAGCATGTAAGACTTGGTTTCGCAGCTTATTTGGGAAATCATCAGTAAAAAGCATTTGACACTCATTTTTGTCCGCTAAACAAAAGCGGCAAAAATATCGAGCACTAAAGGACTCAACAAAGCCAAGGACTGTGTGCAAACCCAAATTGTCCCCAGTGACTTGCGCAACTGTTCCATACACTTGTTGATCAGAGAAAGGAACATCAATTCCTGTAGACTCAAGAATTTTAAGATCATGTACAACAGGCTCCAAGATGGCATTGATGCCATATTTTTTGATATCCTGACTATGGAATAACGCAACAAGATGAATATTAAAGAGAGCAGAATTAATCTTTGGAGTGAAGTTCCTTAGAACAAAGTACACACTACCTACTTTATGAATACCATGCTTTGACCCAAGCGGATTGGCTGTTTCAAATTCGTCAAAAAAAAAGCTGAATTTGTAAGGCGTTTTTATTTTTGGAGAAGAGGGGATGATTTTTAAAATAACTACCATCACAAAAGTCTCTGTAGATCCCAGTTCTGCCAGCAGGCTCAACAAACTGCCTGCAGATGTCCTTGTTGGAAAATATCAACTTCAAAGTCTCCAGTATAGGAATATACACAAATTTGTCAGTTACTGGAACCTGATCATATGTTCCAGAGGATCGATCCCTTCTTGAATCAAACCTTACACCCAAAGCTATCTCAACAGGTTCCACCACTCTCAGTTTCTCACTGTAATATTTTTTCCACTTTGTCTCTGTGTTAAAATTCACTACAGGATTCTCAAGGCTCTCAAAATAATCTTGCACTCTGTCTTTCAACACATCATTTTCAGGAGGGAGCAAATTAAGGACATCATCCTCTAAGAAACCTCTACAAATTTCTCAAATTTATTAACAAAAGCCTTGACTTTAGATGTTGCTACATCATGGCTTAGTAAATCTCCAACAATTGCCGCACACATTTCTGTAGTACTCTGCCTAGTCTCTTCATTTTTTGATGAATGTACAGGATGTTCTGCAGTGTAACAGAAAGACTCACTCTACTGATCAGGTTCAGTCACAGGTAAAGTAAAAACAGAAAGAGAGGATGTGTCACTTTGATCTGCAGTGCTATCCCTGTGTTTTTTCAATAGATGCTTTCTGAAGCCTGAAAAAGTGCTGAACCTTTGATGACACCCATTTTGATGACATACCAACTGAAATCTTGAACTTGGATAAAATGAATGTGAAAGTTTTAGATGGCGAAGTAAAACTCTGACTGTGTTGTAAGTGTTCTTGCAAATAAAACACATAAACATTTTCACATCAATTAAGTATCTTGGCTCTCAGTTCCTTCACCCTAGGGCTTTCATGACA
>JAGFZM010000399.1:25307-42261 GCA_017657215.1 Limnothrissa miodon | reverse complement strand
GAGGGGGGTAGAATGGGGCAAAATAAGTGTGTGGGTGGTAGATGTGACTAAGGGCTTCGTAGAGATGGGGGTGGCTATATGAAGATTATGAATGGTCTGGAGAATGGGGGATTCTATAAGGAGCACCAGGTGCAAGAAAAGAGCAACAGGGGCAACTTTCTCACTTTCTCTGTGTGTGTGTGTGTGTGTGTGTGTGTGTGTGTGTGTGTGTGTGTTTGAGATATATTACAATGTGTGTGTGTGTGTGTGTGACAGTTTATGGGGAAGTGGTATGATGTGGCCAAAGCCTCTAACTGCCCATGGATGCAGAAGCACAAAGGCCAGCATAGAGATTCGCCCTCTCCTGTTGGCACTCTGCAGCTGGAGAAGTCCACCACAGACACCATCAGCGCGACCAGAACTATGTCCAGGTTTGTTACACACACACACACACACACACACACACACACACACACACAGAATAAATATATAAAAGTCTATATTCTGTTACACATACACACACACTTCTGGCAATAGGATGGCTCAGGTTGTACATATATGCGCGTGCACACACACACACACACACACACACACACACTCACAGTGCCTACAGCATGCAAACAAACAAAGGTCTGTATTCTCTACATACACTTACTCCCACTCACACATTGTATCTATAAATGTCAATATTCTATTACACACAAACACTAACAAACACAAATGAGTCATCACTGTTTCCATTTGTGTACCACCATGTAGGCACGGAACCTGCAAACAGATATCAGCTAGCTATAAAGTGACTGAAACATCTGGCCGATTTAAGTATCATGTGTCCAGTAAGTCACACACACACACACACACGGTGAACACAGACACACCTCTCTAAATAGCCAGTCTGTCTTCATTTAACAGCTTTGCTTGTAGGTTTAGTAGCTATATGTGTATTTTTTATGTAATTAAAGAAGGGCTAAGCAACATTCTGGTTTTCTCTCTCACGAGCTCCTTCTAAAGACCGCTGTATTGTATAGTATTGCACTGCGTTCAATTGGAGGCAGTCCGCGCTGCTGAACATTACAAGTGCTGTATCTACCGCTATAGGCTACGGTGGCGCATTCTACACCATTCGTTCGCCGTGTAATGACTCATTTTAGCATCCTAAACTGTATGAAACGGATTAATTAAATGAAAAATGTTGCATAGTGGGCCTTTAAGGGTTTCTAGCCTGGCTTCCGCGACTATAAAGCTCATTGAAGCTTAGACTGGCCAGATGCCTTGACTAATCTACAACTGACCAGACCTCTCATTCCGATGATGAATGAGTCAGCTTGTTTCTCATTGGTTCCCACTTTTTTGGGAAACAGAAATGCTCTATAACGGCAGCTTGGCCAGACTGACTTTGCACACGAAATTGAATGTAGCGCCACAGGAAGTATGGACGGGCCCAGGCTAAAGGGTTTCAGCTCTCTGTAGATACACATAGTATATTCACATTGTGGGAGAAAGCAATAACAATTCCTGTACCTAAGCAACCCTGTCCATGAGAGGACAATTACTTTAGACCAGTTGCACTAACGTCAGTTGTAATGAAATAATTTGAGCGTATTATGTTGGGTTAGTTACGAACACAGGTCCAACATTTCCTTGACCCTTATCAGTTGGCTTATAGGGACAGGAGAAGTCCATAAGCATGTAAACACAAACACATAAACAACATTAAAGCATTAAGTAGCCTATGATCTAGTATGCTCTGTATGTCATACTCTGTGTGATTTGTTTCCAGGGTGGAATGCGGATGTGGACGCCTATGTAGTGCACACAAACTATGACGAGTATGCTCTCATAGTATCGTACAAGCAGATGCAGGGCAGTGACAGGACCACTTCAGTCAAACTCTATGGTAAGTGACAGGACCATTTCAAGACCACTCCCTGACCAGAGGTGTTCAAATGTCTACTTATGTGCTTATCTGTTATCCTGTAATATAGAAGTAATTTAAATAAACTTTGTGCTGTCAATAAAGATCAATAACATTTAGTTGGTGCTCTGGCTCTGGATAACTGCAGAGGTAAAGCTATGTAAGACATGAAGACATGAGGAACTGTGGTTGGGTGAACTGAGTTCTACACCCGGAGTGTTGTTTTCTACTGCTCCCTGCAGGGCGTACCCCAGAATTGCGAGCAACTCTGATCGATGACTTCAAGCGTGTGGTGAGAGAGCAGGGCATGAGTGAAGACACCATAAGCATCAAGCAGAACAAAGGTGCTTTTCAATATAACGTTTTAAAATAATAATAATAATAATAATAATAATAATAATAATAATAATTAAACCGCAGTTCTTGATCATCACTTAATGGTGTGTGATATTAATTAAACTATCCTTATCTATCCTTATTCTTTTCTCTCTCACTCTCTCTCTCTCTCTGTCCTTTCTTACTCTGTACCTGTGCAGGTGAATGCACCCCAGGAGAGACTGTTGTTGTCGCTCAGGTAAGGTTGAAACACCTCCTCCATTAAGCCTTAAGCGTACTGTAACTCACTTTGCGTACAGATCTGTGTGTTTAAGGGGAGGGATCTGATCTGTATTGCCCTCTCTTTCTCCTAACCTCCCTCAGTATGCTGATGACATTTGCAAAAGCACAGAAAAGTGTAGAGGAGATTGGTTTGAATGAGAGTGGTGCAGGGGAGGGGAGATGGGTGTAAGGGAGCAGGGCATTTGAAAGAAGGGTGTAGGGGGAAAAGGGATAGGGGAGAAGGGGATGGGGGGATGGGTATAGGGGATAATATATCCTGTTTTTCTCATCAGTCATCTAGCCAGGCACTGAACCATTATGAGCCACGTATTCTAACCATTTTGGAACCTACTATATATACATATACATTTTATAACAATATACATATGCTGTACACAGAAACTAAGTATTGTAACAATCTACATACGGTGTACAAGATAATGGAAAAATGGTAAAAGGGGACAGAGAGAGAGGGAGAGAAACAGACAGACGGACAAAAAGATGGACAGACAATGAGAAAGAGTACAAATGGTACAAATGGAGTATTTGTGTGTGTGTGTTTGAGTCTGAGGGAGAGTTGTATCAAAACACTGTATCTATCTATCTATAATCTATCTATCTACCTATCTACCTATCTATCAGAGGTCCAGGCGTGCCGCTGGGCTGCTTCCCCAGACGGACGATGAAGGTTCAGGGGACATAACCGGGGACACGCCCCTCTTCAAGGGACCAGGTGAGGGGCTGCTCTGCCCTGATCATATTCATTGCGTTTCTATTTATACAATATTTCCAGAAATTGCCTTAGGAAAGGTGTTTAGCCTGTAGGTCAGTGTTACATACAATTATAGGCAGGGTTAGGGTTAGGGTTAGGTTTGCACTGCTTCTTGCCCTGTGAGAGCACATGTGTTTGCACATGTAATGTGGTGTCCTTAACCTACCATCAGCGTTAGCCATATGTTGTTAGTTTAAGACAAACTAGACTATAAGAAACAAGTCTTTGGGCCACAGATATGCACAGGTGCTCTGTTAAATGTGAAAACCCACAGCTGTGGGCACAGGCAGGAAGGTTGGCATATATTTTCCACTAAATCTTCTCTTCTAATGTGGCATGATACAGTAAAGTCAAAGTGGGAGAGGACACAGCTTATTAATCAGTAGCCAGCAACAGGTTTTGACTCTCTCCTGCTTGAGTGAACCTTCAGTGTCTAATGTCAGATACATTTGAACATGAATATTTGGGTATGAATTTCTGTAAAAGTGTGTGTGTTTTGCAGAGTCATGCCAAGCAACACCAGACTCAGGTCCGTGTTTCGGAATGTTCCCGCGCTTCTACTACAACTCCTCACTCATGGCCTGTCAGGTGTTCAACTTTGGTGGTTGCCTAGGCAACCAGAACAACTTTGTGACAGAAAAGGAGTGCTTGCAGAGCTGTCGCACAGAAGGTAAAACAGGAGACAAACACACAGAGAGAGAGAGATTGACAGAAGAAGAAAGTGAGACAGCAGACATAGACAAAGGGAGAGAAATTATAGTGAGGTAGAGAGAAAGAGAAAATATATATGAGAGAGAAAGATGGACAGATGAACAGATGGATGGACGGACAGAGTAAAAAGAGTACAAATGGTACAAATGTGTGTGTCTGAGGGAAGATAGTTCAGAGTTCAGTATCACAGCCGACAAATATAAGTATGAGGAGAGAGAGAGAGAGAGAGAGAGAGAGTGTGTGTGTGTGTGAAGCTAAATTAGTAAATACAAATATATATCTTTCGGTTATATGTAAGTTAAAACTGAACAAAACTGAATTTGTGTGTGTGTGTGTGTGTGTGTGTTTGTGTGTGTGTCCAGCTGCCTGTAGGCTGCCCATAGACGCTGGCTCCTGCAACACACATGTAGAGTTGTGGGCCTTTGACGCCAACGCTGGCAAGTGTGTGTCCTTCAAGTATGGGGGTTGCCAAGGCAACGGAAATAAGTTCTACAGCCAAAAGGAGTGTGAGGAGTATTGTGGAGTGATGCGGGATGGTAAGAACACACACACACACACACACACACACACCTTTTCATCACATCGCATTCTAGTAGGTTTACACTCATATAAGTTTTAATTTATTTAAATAATTTTATATTATATTTAAGGTAAGTAAAGTTTAAGTTATATAAGTTGATATTAAGTATAGCCATGCCTTTTATGCATACTCAAATCAAGTGGCTGGTCTCACATCTTTGCACAAGTGCAAAAGACATAGGCTAAAATAAGCTTTTAAACACGTGTCCACAACATGAAGGATGTCTAATGTTTTGTGTTTTTTTTAGTGGTATTAGTAGTCTGTATTTAATCATCCTCTCTCTCTCTCTCTGTGTGTGTTTTCACAGGTGATGATGAGTTACTCAAAGTAAACTGATGGATGTGCGCCCCCACATAAACATTCAGACACAAATAGGCACAAATACACGCGCACAAACACACACACACGCGCACATACACACAAATAATAAGCATTAACAACTGTCAGACAGAAACAGACACAAACATTCCCCCTCCTCAGTGTTAACATACACTAAAAAATCTTTTCACTTTACATCTGTTCCATCATCCCAAATAAACAAAACTCTATAAAAGAGCTTCTAGTGTGTCTCTGTGTGTGTTCCACAGAATCTGTGTCTAACTTCTTTTGGAGCTTGAAGTCTAGAAGAAGAAGTTCACTTTCTCTCCAGAAAGCTATATCAGTTCTAACTGGAGAGCTCGAAGATAGGCTATATGCCTTTAACTGAACACTATAACTACCATGATCTGGATGAATGGAATCTTCACAGAAGTGTGTGGCTTAGTTTGTTTACTTTAGCCAACCTCTTATTTTTTCTACTAATTGTTGTTGTGACTTTGACTATGACAATCGATGTGATCTCACGTAAACGCTAAAGTGAGAGAGTAGTTTTGCCTACAAGTTCGTCTACAGAACTGTATTGTTTCGCTGTTCTCAGATACGAAATTTTACTGAACCTAAACATAGGCCTATGTAGGGGAAATGATTCAGCAATTTAGATTTAATAGCAGTTAAGCAGGCTTTTAACATACAAGCTGGACTTATTATTTGTAGAATTAGTGCCAGAAACCACTGAGGATTATAACCTACATCAACCTTTTGAGCTTCCCATTTAGCCCTGTCAATATGCTACATACAGTCTTTAACGAGAACTGTGAAGGAGCCTCAGGAATTAGGGGCTATCCTATGCCAAACATTCCAGCGGAGAGAAATCCCTTAGAAATGCGGTGGAATCTTATCTGATTTTGGAGCCGATCCAAAAGCATTTTCCCCCATGAGCGCTATGGGAGTTCTGAAATTCACCATGATTCCATTGAGGGAAAAGTACCCGTGTAAAGAGCCATTAGACTCCACAATGAGGCGCTGCTGCTCTGTGAGCTCGCCTGTCCAACTCCTCAGCCCGTGTTTCTCAATTCTCTCTCTCTCTCTCTCTCTCTCTCTCTCTCTCTCTCTCTCTCTCTCTCTCCCTCCCTCCCTCCACCCGCGACTTCGGTTTCTCGGCGGCCATCGCTGCGGGTTTCCTGCCCCCTGTTCCCAGATACCCGCCTGCGCTCTCCGACGGGAGAATGCTGGGAATATCCGGGCAGGAAAAGGGAACTGACGGCTGCGGCTGACCTTCCGCCCGGGGCCAGATCACCTGGTCAGAGAGAGAGGTGCCAAACACACACACACACACACACACACACACACACACACACTCACACACTTAAGACTTAGGTTAGCAAAGACTATAGCTTGAATTCTGTATGCTGCACATGTTAGCATATATCTGCACAGAAATGTGCAAGGGCTTGTTTATGCACCTGCACAATATGATGCTTGTCAGCCTTCTCACTTGGTCACATAAAAAGTCTCTGTGGGGCAAATGTCATAGGCATACTCTCTACTGGAAAACTTTTTTTGAAAAGGTTTATAATGCAATAATGCAGTATTTTTGGTTCAAAGTGTATGTAGAGTGCAATGATGTAAAATTCATAATTTTTGCAGTTTGCATATATTTTTTCTGATTCCAAATTATTACATGTATTGCAGTAGTACTGTAATATTACTGTAGAATACTGCAGTAATACTAAAAACTGCAGTTTTGATACTGCAGTACAACACTGCCACACCAACATCTTCCAATTTCCCACACATAAACTAAAACCACCTGTGCTGGTTTATAGGCAATGTATTTATCAGTTGGCTTTTGTTGTTTTTATATTGTAACATAGTCTAAGAGGTCTATCAAGCAATGGCTGTCAAGGTGTGTTGCCTGTCTCTGTAATATCTTCTTCTCTCTGGTTCTCTTCTGTCTGCCACAGATAGCATACACACATACACACACACACAACTCCTTTCTCTATATGCCAGATGTGAGAGGTCTGTATACGTGTCACTACAGAGTGCATGCATGTTCTTAAACAAGCAGAGTAACCTAGATAAATACAGACTTGGCCAGACTAGACATAAGGAAACTTTCACGAAAAATCCTTGTGAAGACATTTGGAAAACTCTCACCAAACAAATTGTGTGAATCAGAACTAGCAATGCAGGAACACACACACACTGCTCAGCCACTGGACATCAATACATAGAAGTTAGTTTATACACTGTATGTTCAAACTGTTGAAACGCGTTTCTCACTCACTCTCTCTTCGTCTTTCTCTTAGTGTGCATGTGTGTGAGTGTGTGTGTGTGTCTGTGTGTGTGTAATTCAACTTAAGTGGCTACAATCCTTGGGATTGTTGGATTGATTGGAATGGGAAACAAAACATTCTTTGGGAATTTTATCTATCCTTAGCTGTCAGGACTGATGCATTGAATGTGTGTATGTATGTGTGTGTGTGTGTGTGTGTGTGTGTGTGTGTGTGTGTGTGTGAGTATGTGTGTGTGTGTGTGTGTGTGTGTGTGTGTGTTTGCAGTGGATAAATGCACTGGGCTTGGCTGCTTCTGGTTAGTGGGCTTCTTGAAGGCTTTGGTGTGGGAAAAGCCAGTGGGTAAATAAAAGAGAGACACTCAGAAAGGATGGAGTGAGTGAGTGAGTGAGTGAGAGAGAGAGAGAAAGAGAGAGAGAGAGAGAGAGAGAGTATGAAGGGAAAAAGAGGGAGAGAGGGCAGGTCAGCTGGCAAGACAAACAGATCCAGTCCAGCGGATAGGATCAAAGGAACAGTCTCAGTAGACCCACGTGGAAACAAGAACTCTCTTCTCTTGAGACACACACACACACACACACAGACCGACCTATGCTCAGAAACACTTCCATGCCAGAATGAACTTTATGACTGGTGTGTTGGGTGTTGCGGTACATTACCCATGGGCTTGTTTATGTTTGTTCTTATCAATACATGTTTCATCATTTCAATGCCTTTGCAAATCTGTGCACTTCTGTGTACATATGCATTATTGCATGCATGTGTTAGCATGTGCGTGTGTGCAATGAGTGAATTGTTTTTTTTTCTTTAGTTGTTCCTTTTAACAGTGTCTATCCAGCAAAGCCCTGAACTCCCACACAACTCTTGAGTTTTCTCTCTGTTCCTTTCTTTCCCTTCTTTCATTTTTTTCATTGTTCACTTATCACTTCTCCTCTCAATCCTCTTTTTCATCTCTGTCCTTCTTTTCTCCCTTTATCATTCTATCATTCTCTCATTTCCTCTCCTCTGTTCTCTCTCCCTCTCCTCTCTTTTTTCTGTCTGTCTCTTCAGGTCACTCTTTTTTCTCCTCTCTCCTCTCTGTCTCTCTCTCTCTCTCTCTCTCTCTCTCTCTCTCTCTCTCTTCTGGTTCTTCTCCTCTCTTTCCCTCTTTCCTTTAATCTCTTCTCTGTTGTTCCTCCCTTCCCCCTCTCCTTCACCCTTGTGCACATCTCTGTTTCCCACACTCACTCTCTCTCTCTTCCAGGTCTCCTCCCAGACCAGCACACACACACACACACATAGACACTCAATCACACACATGCATGTATACACACACACACACACATACACAAATGAACATACCCACATACACACACACACACATATCCATTGTGTGATAGACACAAACACACATGCACGCATGCATATACTCACACACACACACATGCACACATACAAACACACATGCATGTACATACACACACATTTACACATGCATAAATCTGCCCAGGGGAAGACATCTTTTTTATTATTCTATCTGACTGGGATTCTTAGATACACACACACACACACACACACACTCCAGCTGTGCACAGAGAGCAGGGGTCTGTCTACTCTCTCTCCCTTTTCTCTACTTCTCTCTCTTTCTCTGTGTTCTCTTCGCTCAGACAGTTCTCCTCCTCCTTTTTCACCCACTCTCTCTTTTGCTTCTTCCCTTTTCAACATTTATTCTCTCTTTCTCTCTCTCTCTCTCTCTCTCTCTCTCTCTCTCACACACACACACACACACACACACACAAAAACACACACTCACAAACTTCGCTTGATGAATTCCACATCTAAAGGCAGGCAGTGAGACGTGACCCAAGATGGCCGCCGGGCCTGTGAGGCCTGGGAGTGGAGGGCGCTGGTTTGCCCACCAAGCGAGGGTCACCTCCAGGCCACAACGCCCTGAGGCACGGCCACAACCACACAAGAAACCCAGGATCCAGACACTGAGAGAGGGAGTTATGAGGCCTTCCACTGGGCGTCAAGCATGAATGACGAGACAAGCTAGAGAACATACTAGAAATGGCTAGAAACGGCAAAACCATGATTATCACATCACACATGAATGAATGAATGAATGAATGAATGAATGAATGTCCTTTATTGTCATTGTCACAGGTACAATGAAATTGAGAGATGTCTCTGGTCAGTGCATCCTCACATAAAATAATAGAATATAATGAATACTTAAGTGCTAATACAGTAAATACACCCAAGCAAGGCCTAAAGCCACATACAGACAGTCAACATACCTCCAGTTGATATAACAATCAAACAATCAATCAATCATGTAAGCGCATTCAACAAGACATGTCTCATCGCGTTTTACTGTAACAGCAAGGGCACAAATGAGCAACAGGGGCAAGGAAAAACTTCCTATCAGCATTTTTTTGTTTTGTTCTCATTTTGGTAAAGGAAGAAACACATCCAGCATCCTTCAAGAGTGCCTGGCTCACTTCAACATGAGATCCACTGGACAACTTCAGTTCAATTCCATTTTACACGTATTTCTACAGTGTAATATACAATAGCCATGACTCATGCTGCTTCACAGCAAAGAGCACCCATGAGTAACTGGGCCAAAGAAAATCTCCCTTATTTGTACAAAGCAGATGGATACAGATAGACAGATAGATAGATAGATAGATTGGTAGATACATAGATTGATTGATATAGATAGATAGATAGATACATGTAGATCAATAGATAGATAATAGATAGGTAGATGAATAGATAAACAGATTGATAGGTAGACAGACAAACAATTGCAGGAGTGATTCTGTTCATTGGCATGGCCACAAACCTCTGCCTAGGAGCAGAGGTGAATGTTAATGCTTTGCTTTTTTTGCAAAGGTAAACATTTGACAGAGTCTGCTGAAGCTATCAGGCTTGTCGCAGACATTCCACAGAATACACTCTTGCTTCTGCCATATGAGCTAGCCGCTCACACACATGCACACACAGAGAGACACACACTGCAGACACACCTACACACATAGGCAGACACACTCACATGCAGAAACAACCATGCACACACAGACAGCACACACACACACACACACTGTAATTGCGGTCCCTGGTAGAGCTGTTCGTAGGAGAGAAGAACAAGTTCAGAGCCCTACTTGGGTGGGCCAAGAGTGTGGTTGGGGGCCAGTGAGAGTTATTGGTGGCAACTCCCAGCTCCTAAGTCTGGTTGTTTAACATTGTTGGAAGAACACTGGAAAGACTTTTTCTCCACACTGCAGTTAAGTTCTTCTACATTGCAGTTGACAATAAACTGCGTGTTTGGGGGCACTCCAGGGACACTCCAAACCAGTTTGTGTGAGTGTGTGTTTTATGTGGATATGATCTTTCTAGAAACATAGCTGTCGACTCACTGTTATCTTACCCTGTTCCTTCCACTTGCTCCACTTTCCACTTGCATTATAACAGCATCAAGGAATGGTGCAGTTGGAAGCGCATTAGACAGTATTTAGTGATGCCATCTCTGTTTTTAAGTTACTTCATTTAAACCAATTGTTCTCTGTACGTTTGTGTCAGTATGTTGGTGTGTGTGTTGATACAGAAATCTCTGCTGCGTGTCCATAAATATGTAGCATTTATATTCTTATATACTGAATAACAGCCCCTTGCATTAGGAGGCAGACGGTCACGGCCCAAAGCCGGGTCCTGTCTGGTTGAGGTCCGCTGTGCTCCCTGACCAGCTGCTGTGTGGAGGCCTCTGGGGCAGATGGATGGGGCAGAAAGGGGCCGAATCTTGCCCTTAACACTGGGGTCACAACCCCCTAGCTCACCCCTGTCCCTGTCCGACCCCTCCTCCTACTCTTCTCGGAAGCTCCGTGTTTGGCTCGGGATACATTTACATTGTTCTTTCTGCTTTCATTTTAAAAACAGCATTTTAAAAAACTTGAATTATCCTCGTCCACAGAGGTCTCTTAACTCTATATCTAAAACCATTTGTGTTCATGAGTAACCTACAAATGGAAATATATTTTTGAGACATTAGTGCAGAAGAATGTTGTTTTTTTTATGAATGCCTTTTTTAAACACTACAGTAAATTGGTTGTTTGTCCCCACCCACATATTACTGTAATACTACACGAGAAACAGTCTATAAGAAGCCAAGATGCACATCTGTATTTGAGACGCAAGGAGACACAAACCTTGACACTGTTTGTACACATAAACAGTCCAGAAAACTCTGAACAAAGACGACTCCTTAAGGAATCGTAGTGTATTACAGAAATGTAGTATTTGTTTTGGGTATCTTAGGAGTCCAAAGTTGTCCATGCGTGTGACTGGATAAAGTGTTGTAGAATGATATTGAGTGTAGTGTTAGAAACCGTCGGAGTTCATTGAATAAGATAAGTGCAACACAATTCGTTACATAATATAATAAACTTTTCAGGTGTCTTTGGTATCATTGTATCAGCGCTCGACTCTCTCTCTAAAGACAATCCCCAAAATAGTATACTTTGCCAAAATAGTACACAGATGCTGTCCTCTCGTTTCATTGTTCCCCTCTCTGCTTTTGTTGTGCAGACATTCCACAATGAATGTTCTAAAACGCACTCACATGCGGCCTCTGTTGGGGTGGGTAGAGTTGAGTTCTGTGCCAGGTAAGGTAGAGATGTGTCAGATTGGAACCTGATCCAGTCTTCATAGAGATCCACAGAAAGGGTGTCGGGTTTAAAAGAGGCTTTTGTGGTCTTTTGTAGTATAATATGGTATTCTGTACTATAGCGGCTCAATAGGAAAATCTCTCTAAGAAGTTGTTTCTCCCACAAGAGGCGGGGTAAATGTAGAGATGGCATGTGGTATGGTGTTGGGTGCAGAAGTTATGCTTCAGTGTGTGTGTGTGATAGTCTCAATGATGAAGTTTGCTGTGCAGAATTAATGTGTTTGTGTGTGTGTGTGTGAGAGAGAGAGAAAGTCACAGTGTTGAAGTAATGCTTATGTATCAGTGGCACAGGCTGGATTACTTCTTGATGACCACACCCAGGAATGACAACATTTTTATTTTTTTTTTATTGTGGAGCAAAGAACTACAACTAATGTTTCAACACTGTGTATCTTCCTCAGAGTCCAGAGTCCCTAATGCTATGTATGTGTGTGTGTGTGTGTGTGTGTGTGTGTGTGTGTCTTTGTGTGTGTATGTGATAGATGCAGAGTTTGTTGTGTAGAAGTAATGCTTTGGTGTGTGTGTGTGTGTGTGTGTGTGTTTAACAGATGCAGGGATAGAGCTTCAGTGTTCAGGTGCGTATGTAGGCGATGCAGCAATGAGATGTATATGCTTGTGGTGTGTTAAAGGATAGATGTACATTGCTGGACCAACATGCTGAAAAGGTATGGTTGATTAAAGTCACCCAAGTCAGAGCATTTAGGGGGATTTGTGATGTATTTGTGTGGTGGATGAGGTGGTTAGGTGTGTGTGGGGTAGAGAGGGGGTTAGGTGTGTGTGGGCTGTGTGTGAAGTGTGTGTCAGGGGTTAAGCCTGAATTGTACTTCTGCGTCGCAGCGACGCAGACACCTTCGCCGACACCTTCGACGACGTTTTTGATTTATACTTCTGTGTCAGAGTCTCTGCACCGCCACAACACAAAGGGGCGTTGGGTCATTCTTGGAACGTTTTTCGAACTCTTTGCTCTGGTGGAGTGTTGGTTCCATACAGCAGTTGCGTGGTAATTAAAGCCATGCGAATAAATAAGGTCATCGTTCAGAAAAAAATGGAGTAGTAGCACTACACTTGTAAGTTATTGACGCACAGAACAAAATGTGAAGGAAAACTACGAACCTATAAAATACTGTTTGCACAAACTGTAAGCACGGTGCCACGTGTGTTTACAATGGATTAGCTTGCTAGCTATCGCAATAAACAAATAGCCTACTTGTGTGAAAGTATGAGAAGATATTTGTGTTAAATCCAAAATTAGACTCCAAAATTGTATCCAAAGTTTATACACTGTTTCCCGCTGTAAAGCGGACCAATCAGAGTCCTCGACATCTGCGTTGTCTGAGTACTCTGTCTGCGTCATATTTACAATTTTGGGGAGGTACACGGAAGGCGACGCAGAGCGCCAGCGAAGGTACGCAGAGCTACTGCGTTGCTACGATGGAGAAGTATAAATCCAGCTTTAGGTGTGTGTGGGCTGTGTCTGTGTGTTGGGTGTGGGGGGGGCTGTGTGTGAGGTGTGTGTGTGCGGGGTTAGGTGTGTGTATGCTGTGTCTGTGTGTTGGGTGGGTGTGAAGTGTGTGTGTGGGAGGTAGGAGCGGTTAGGTGTGTGTGGGCTGTGTCTGTGTGTTGGGTGTGTGTGTATGTGTGTGAGGTGTGTGTGGGGTAGAAGGGGTTAGGTGTGTGTGGGCTGTGTGTGTGTGTGTGTGTGTTGAGTGTGTGTGTATGCGTGGGCTGTGTCTGTGTGTTGGGTGTGGACCCAGGTGACAGGAGGATAGCATTTGTATATGTGAAAAAATGTCTGTCTTTCTATCTTTCTTTCTTTATATTCTTTCTTTTTTTCTTTCTATCTTTTTTTGTCTTTTTTTTTCTCAATCCTCAGCCCACCCCTGCTCCTGCCCCCATGCTCCACTCCTTTTTTGTCTCATTCTTCTGGCCTGCCTCCCCTCCCCCAATCCTCCCATTCACTCAGGGTCCCCCTGCCCCTCCCTTATTTCTCTCCCTCTCTCACTCTCTCTCTCTCTCTTGCTCACTCATTCTTTCTTCTTCAGCCTTCATTCTGCAACTTTGTCCTGGTTGCAGCAGTGAGCTGGGGCTGGGTAAGGGAGGGAGAGAGAAAGAGAGAGATAGAAGAAGAAGAAGAAGATTAAAGAACAAGAGAGTTGAGAGGAGAGACAGAAGTGGGGGAAGACAGAGGTAGAGAGATAGAAAGTGAAGGTGGTGAGAAGCAAGTAGACGTAGAGAGAGCGCAAAAGTAAACCAGAAGAAGAGAGAAGAGGTAGAGACAGAGAGAAATAGGGGAAAGAGAGATAGACCGAGAAGTGGGGGAAAGAGAGTGAGGGAGAAAAGTGGGAGAGGGAGAGAAGTGAGAGAGAGAGAGAGAGAGAGAGAGAGAGAGAGATGTGAGGGAAAGAGAGAGAGGGAGAAAAGTGGGAGAAGAGAGAAGTGGAGGGGGGAGAGAGAGAGGGATACAAGTGGGGGAATGAGAGAGCAGGGAGAATGAGTGGGGGATGGGGGGATGACAATAGGGGAATGAGAACTTGCAGCAAGGGTGCAGCTTGAATGGCCCCATTCACTGTGCCCAGTCAAACAGAAATACTTCACCCCTCTCACTTCAAGCCTGCATTTGCACTGTGTACAACCAAGTCTTTATTCCCCATAATTACTCTCTAACACACACACACACACACACAGATGCACACATATGCCCCCCTTCTCTCTCTCACACACACACACACACACACACACACACAAACTGGAATAAGTGAGAGCATAGCTAAACACATGCACGCACACACACACTCGCACTCGCATAAACATAAAGAACTAGAGTGGTGGTGTGACATACATACACACATTTAAAAACAATGGGGCACACAGATATGCACACACACACACTTAGGGCCAACTCTTAACACAAGACAGAAGCACTTGCAGTAAACAACACTCTCTCCAACATGCCATGGAGCTGCAGAACGTAGCATGGATGTGTGACCCTCTTTAGTCAGAACCAACAGGTCCAGAACACAGCCAGATGGACCAGAACAAAAAGTAAATGGACTAGCCTCTCACTCAAAACCTGCAGGTCCATAACACAAAGTGGATGGGTCAGAACACAGCATGGAGGACCAGTGGATGGTCTAGCCTCTCAATATTAACCTGTGGGTCTACAACACAGGACCCACAGGTCTGTCACATCACAGGAGAGTTTGATCAGTAGCATATATTCAATTCAATTCAATTCAATTTTATTTATATAGCGCATTTTTACAAAAGGCATGTCACAAAGCGCTTAACACAAGAGGCCCAATGAGCAACAGGGGCAAGGAAAAACTCCCTAGCAGCGTTTTTTGTTTTTACTTGTTATGGTAGAGGAAGAAACCTTGGGCAGTTCCGACGGCTCAAGGGGCTAACCCAACTGCCTAGGGCAGGTTTTCAGTCTCTTAGATGGTGAGTAGTCCACTATTATTCCATTAGATACATATTACAAGAAAATTTTGGTAAATAAAGTACAGTAATATAGGAGTCCCATTATAATCCCAGGATATAGTCCCATGTCATTAGGCGCAGTCAAGCCAGGGGCCAGCTAGAGGCTGTATCAATATCAGCTGATTCTTGAATCCACTGTTGTGAATCAATATTGTTTTATGCGTTGGTCATGGTCATTAAAAAACTACAAATGTGTCTGCTCTCATGAAACATTTTTCTGTTCTCTGCTCTGTCAGTTCTGTTTTAGGAAAGTGCAAGGAAAAAAATAGATAGATAGATGGATAGATATATATACTTTAATCATCCCAAAATTGTGTTGACTATTGTAAATGGTACATGGACTGCATTTATTTAGCGCTTTTCTACTCCTATGGGCACTTATAGCATTTTACAATGTATGCCTCAAATTCACCCATTCACCTTTAACCTGACATTCACCTGTCCACCTGCCATGAGCAATTTGGGGTTCAGTACCTTGCTCAAAGATACTTCGACACGGTCAGGCATAGTGGGGCTGCAACCCTTCATTTGCCGACGGGACCTGCACCTGCTGCCACCGTTGCCCCCAGGAAAAGAGCACAACTTAATCCCCTCTGTAACTTTCCATCCTAAAATAGTAGCCTGTATCATTTTAATTGATGAGGAGATTCATGCCGGTCCTCATGCATAGGTATTGGCAGCCAGGCTACAGTAGAGCCGGATGTGACAGCCTCAAAACAAGAGTGAAATTAGGTGCTATGACAGCACAGCTTGACTGACCGTCAGTACAGGTGTTACCGGGAATGGCTTTCTTCCTCTACCATAGCAATATTTGGTTAGCAACTCCTGGGGGAAGAAAAGGGTCTTTGAAAGAAGGGAAAAGAGAAGAAAACAGGAGAGGGTAAAGGACAGTCACACATGCAAAGTCTGGTGCATGCTTTGCAAGGCAGGTCAGGGTTTTTAAAACCTTCACTTATTTAATGAATGAGTAGAATTTCTGTATCCATGCTAAATTGACGCCCTGGGCTAATTGCTTTCTAAGTAACTGCTCATTTCAAACCTTTTCATGACCCTATAGGCATTTAGGTTTGACTGCTACAGATAAAAAATATTAGGCAGATTTTTCTTTGCCCCTGTTGCTCATGGGTACTCTTTACTGTGAAGCACTATGAGACATGACTATTGCCTAAGGCATTAAAATACAATAAAATCAAATTAAATTCACCTTTAGTTGCCATTAGTTGGTGTGAGGTAGTCTATGCTCTCCCACAGTGTTAATGTTTTGAAATAATCTGTTCACCAGTCTAACAGTGTAGTATGTTGACCTGTACTGACCGGTTCTGTACATTTTTATATAGGCCTACAGTATATATTTTCATTAAAGCACCCACTGTAAAGATTACAGTTGTAAAGTCACAGGCCTTATTCCAGACTATGCTGCTTTAAGCACAGTAGAAGGATTTGTCTACCAACTGATAACATTGAAGCTAAGCTGTAATCTACCTAGAATCCTTTGCAGGTTGAGGAAGCCACAGACAGAAAGTGGCAAAACCACATGATACACAGTCCTTCCACTGAAACACACACACACACACACACACACACACACACACACACACAC
>JAGFZM010000399.1:2583-20955 GCA_017657215.1 Limnothrissa miodon | reverse complement strand
ACACACACACACACACACACACACACACACACACACACACACACACTTGACCTCATATGACTCACAAAGAGACATGACAGTGGCGCTTCTTGGATCACACAGACTGCATGATGTAGAGAGGTGCCATTTCTCACTTTCCTTCTGAGAAAGTAGACAATGGCAAGTAAGTTTGTCTGGGCTGTTCCTGTGACAAATGTAGGAACACTATCACACACACACACACACACACACACACACACAGTCACTCTCACTCACATACACAAATGTTCAAATGCAATCGTTGAAATGCAATCCTCTTTGCAAAAAATGTAGGAACACTATCAAACCCAACCACAAAGACAGAAATGTATGCTCACAAATGTCCAAACACAATCATACAGGTGCACTTTTGCACAAGCATAGACACACTATCACACACACACACACACATTCAAACTAAAGCATACATACTTTTGAACAAACGTAGACACTATTATAAACATACACACACCTACCTAACTGTTCACACATGCAAATGTTCCTGTTGTGATGGGTATAGGAAGCGTGGCAGCCGTGGGTTAGATAACCCACACTAGATAACGTTTCCTCCAAAAAATTCCCACGCTGCCTGACGGATGGAGTAAACCTACCAACCGTCCTTGCCTTTGCCAGTTAGTGTTGTGTAGTGAGGTAGCAGCCGAGAAATCATCTGGAATGGTTTCATTCCTAGCCACCCTTTCCCGTCTGCACAAGAGCTTTTTGCTTTTGGGAATCCTCACTTTTTTAAATTGGACTCCAGGACAGGATTTCCACAAAACCCGTCCCCTTTATTTATGATATTTATTATGCCCTTGTAACCCCACCCCCCTCCCATGTCTCTTGTACCACATACCTTGTGTTTATATTGTTTTTATATCTTGTACTGACACTTGGCAATGTTCTTGCACCTTTGTGGCCTTGCTAGCTAATTTTGTTGTCACGGAAACTGTGCAATGACAGTAAGTAAGTCTTGACAGGCACAGAAGAGTCTAACAACCTGAGCAGGATCATGGGTCCATCACCAGCCACCTCCAGTGGCTCTGCAAGCTGGACTACAGCCATGGGGAAAGGGTGAAAGGACAACACAGGGAGAAGACGGAGGAGGTGAAGAAGAAATGAAGGAGGAAAAAAATAAGGAAGAGAGGAGAGGGAAGGATGTAGAGAAGAAAACAAAGGAGGAGGAAGAAGAGGAGAGGAAGAGGTAGAAACCAGAAAAAGACCTGAGAACCTCAGACGCATCCCACAAAGCCAGAGTCAACCCTGGGAATTTATTTTACACACACACAGAGGAATGCAGAATTGAGTAACATGAGCCTCCTTTGTGTGTGTGTGTGTGTGTGTTGGGCTGGGGGGGGGGGTGGTGGTAATGGAGTGTAGGGGAATGAGGCAACTGAACCTGATGATCTGTCCCAACAAAGAGCATTAATGAAGTATCTGTGTATCGGCCGGGGGCTGCCTTTGTCCTCCGTCCGCAGGTTCTCTTGGTCCCGCTCCAGAACATGTAAGGTATGAGGGAAGTTGACATTCCTCAACCCTATGCTGTCAGCACCTTCACAGCCCATGTGCGATGGGAGAAAGGGAAGGGGTGAGAAAAAGAATGAAAGAGAGAAAGAGAGGGGGGAGAGAGAGTGAGAGAGAGAGAGATGGATTTTAAGTCCCCTCTTGGCATTCTTTCATGAATGGGTAGAGCATGTTTTCACTCTATCAAATACCCCACAAAGTTTTTTTCCCTTCTCACTCACCCTCCTCTCTCTCTCTTCTTCTTCTCTCAGTCTGTTTCTTTCATTCTTTCATTTCTTTTTTTTTGCTATCTGCTAAAATAATTTCCAAATTTCAGGGTTGTTATGTGTCTGCGCTCAGGCACATGAAGAATCTATTAGGGTGGGAGAGAGTGTGTGTGTGTGTGGGGGGGGGGGGGGCTCTCCATTGCAGTCTGGGACAAGAGTCAGCCTTGCCGCCGGACAATGGAAATCCAGTTCAACAAAAACATCCTGCCGGAGTGAGAGAAAGAGGGGAGGGAGGGAGGGAAATAGAAGAAGGGAGGGAGGGAGAGAAGGGAGAGACATGCCAAGAAAGCCTCCGTGGCCTATGGGCCTCCGCGGTCCTGTAGTCTGCCTCTCATCCCGGCGTTCCTCAGGGGAGATGGTAACTGGCCAGACAAGCACCGATTTCCTCGTGCGTGTAGGTGCGCTCATTTGACCGTGCCTGCAATGTGGTGAAGGTTCGATTTGATTAATCCTAAAAGTGTCTCCTGAAGTTCCAAGGCTACGTGTGTTGAAAATGTTTTCAAACCGTCTGTGGTCTGTTGCCTAGGGCGAGCATTGCTGAAAACAAGTGGTTAGACCCTGTGTGAGACACTGCATGAGAAACAACAGGACTGAGATCTGCAGAAGTAGCAGGACTGATTAAGAATGTGATTCATCTTTGTGCTCATCTGACACAGACCACGGCTCAGCTCATACATGTAATAGCCATGCTCAATTAAGCAAAACCTTTGGTCTGGGTCGGCAGCTAACGTGCAACCAACTTCCCCAAAACATTCAAAACCCCAGGTCAACTACTGCACGAGGTGACGCTCTGAAAGGAAGACTAACACTGTGAGATGTAGCATGAAAGGGGGGAGAGGGAAAAAAGTGAGAACTTGTAGGGTGTGAAAAAAAATACTCAAGAGAAAAGCGAGTAAATATTAATAAATATTTTAGGTATAAGTGTGAGTAACTTTTTGGTTTGTGCTAATATGTTCTCCTGCTAGTTCAGAGTGGCCTAACAGACTAAACAGTGGCTGAAGATCTGCTACACTCTCTCTCTCTCTCTCGCACTCACGCACGCACACACACACACACACACACACACACACACACAAACACACAGACGGGTAACATAAAACCCTCTCATACTCCTTTTCTCTCACACACACACTCAGTCTGGGGAGGGGATCCTTCTTTAAAACAAAACTACCCACAATCCACTGCGTTCTTTTATCCAGCCTGTGAAAGGACAGGGCCAAATGAATGACAAAAGGAAGAACAGAATAGGAATGAGAGAGAGGGAGGGAGGGAGAGAAAGAGGAGAGCTAAAGCAATTCATTCTTTACAGGCCAGTGTGGGGGGAGAGAAATTGAGAGGTTGAAGAATTGTGAGGAGACATTTATGCTGGGTTTAATGATTTCTTTACTGGCTTGTACACAAACGTACAACAAATATTACAGCACTCATGTCCTCAACACACATAAAACATCACAGTGTTACAAACGTTCAAAATAAACTCACAAACAAAAATAAAAGAAGAAGGGGGAAAAAACAACACAAAACAAGAGAAAGCCAAACCAAACAAGAACATTCGCATCACACATACAACTCAAACTTTTCTGCTTGTTTCACCCAAAGGAAATGCAAACAAAAAACAGAAAACTTGGTCCAAACCAAACAAAAAGGGAAAGAAAATGAAAAGAGGACAGAAAGAAAGAAAAAATATCAGCACTCATTTGAATTCTTTTACACCTAACTAGCCGTCTGTCGCTTCCTGTCATAAATGTTATGACAGTATGGTGACAGAAACGACTATGCATCGTGCAATTATTTTTAAAATGTTTTTTTTTTTGTTACAATGATCTTACCATCAAATGTATCATCCCCCTCTCTAAATGACAGGAGCGGATCACTTCAAACATGAAAGTGCTCCGAAACATTTTTTCAGCGTTTATACATCTTCATATATATATATATATATATATATATATATACAGATATATATATATTTATACACTTGCACACGCTCACAGATACACACCTCTTTGCAAACATGATGTTTTACAAAGCAACACAAAAAAATGACAATATTACCTGGAGCATTTTATACAATAGTATTTTGTTGTGTTCCTTTTTTTCTATTTAGAAAAAAATTTCAATGTTGACATGAAGCCAACCAACGAACAGTCCTCAGTGCAATATTTAAAAAACAAACAAACAAAAAAGAAGAGTAAAAAGATCAAGTTTAAGACAAGCGATGCATATTTCTTTTTTGTCTCTGCTTTCCACCAATCAGGATGCTCATATCTGGTGTGTTGAACAAATCACAAAAGAAAAATAAAAAAACAAACAAACAAATTAACAAGAGTTGCTACCCAGAAGGCCACTGACTTTGGACTGGATCTTTTCCGGATCCTCTCCGGGTCCGGCCCGGTGTCAGCAGTCAGCTGGGAGCTGTTGTTACGCCAGGTTCGGGGAGCTGGTAACCATTAAGCACCAGCACACACACATGCACAGACACACACACACACACACTCACACCACCCTTCCACTGGACATGATTCAGAATCACAAAGTCTGAAGGCCAAACAAGAGGCTGGACACAAACACCCAGCGCCAAAAGAAGTGTTATGCATGCAAGGCACCACACACAAACACACACGCATACACACACAGCCATAAACACTCACATACACACACACACGCACTAACTGCATACACTGGGCTTTTCATATAATGACTGTGATTCTGATATTTTGTCTGTCACTCATTGTTGGCCACTGAATCACAAATCAGAACAAAAAAAATTAAAAACATATAAGCAGCATTGAAACAAACATCAGGGTGCCGTGACTTTCAAAATGCAGCAGGCAGTTCTTAAGAATATGTGTAGATTTCCTTCCTGCAAGTCATATTACAGAAATAATAGTCATCATAATAAAACAATAATATTTTATGTTAATGGTCCTGCTCAGTAGTAACTATTCGTAAGCCTCAGCTCCTGAAGTTACCCGACCAGGCACTAGGGGGCGTAAAAGGCTCCAGATTTTGTGCAACGAAAACTCCCTGCATTTAAGTCATGCAATACATTCCACTTTTTGTAACTACATAACACGCAACAAAAAATGGAAAGACAAGAAAAGCATTCGGCTGAAATAAAACATTTACAATGTGTCAATCATGCCTTGCTGAGGAGTAATAACCCCGTGTGTAGCTTAGCCGATAGATCTAAGCTTGGTTGCGAAAAATGACTTGTCCCGGGAGGGGGGGGGGGGGGGCACTGAAGCCTCCACTGAATCAAGCGAACTTCACTGATGGCCACTGGGGTGAGGTTATGAAGAGATCATTCATCTGACCTCTAGCTCTCTTTAATGAACAATTTGCGCTGTCAAATATTGCTGAATGATAAGCGACTACATGGGAGTAAGATGAATAGTCGTGAATACTTGAAAGTCGAGGTAGCTGGTTGAGAAAACCAAACAGACAGTAGAGGACCAGAGCCGTTTTCCCGGGACAGTGATGTCTGGCGCAGGGTGGGTGGGAGTTGGGGGCTTTTGGGAATGGGATCTCCACGCGGGACAGTTTACACTCTTAAAATCCGAAGCAGCTTATGTCCCCCTAAATATGTTTAAACGTAAGCTAGAGCTGATATCCACAACATAATTTAATCATCTCAATGTACCTTCATAAATAACCCAGCCTGTCTTCACAGTGATAACCAGGGTGTTAATGCAAATACTGAAAGTAGATTATAAAGTGTATTCCAAATGCGACTTTCCTGACGTTTTGATACAAAGCGCAAGCAGCGGTTTAGTAACACATTGACCTTTGACACCGGTCATTCAGGCCTGCAAGCTCGGAGACACCATCTGCTATGGAGGCAGGGCGCATCTCTACTTTAAAAAGGAACAAAGTAAAGCTATTGTATACAGTACTTAACAACATTTAGTCAATTGTTTTTACTCCGATTACATTTTTAACAAAAGCACTGGATATCATAATGCCGCATTTAAACATGCCAATCGTTAGGCTAATTGATAAAAATAAAAACAAATCCAAAAAACATGTAGCCTAGTTTAGAAAAAAACAGTGTTTAGCCAAATAGAAGATGGCCTTCATTCCCGTGTTCACCTCTTCCCTTTCAAATATTCCAGCATGCGTCCACAGCATCAAGTGCCATCTCGATTAGAATAATTTAGGTTATTATGGTCACATCGCCGGCGCAAGTCAACACCTCACCCCAACCCTCGGAATAAATGCGTTTCACACACCCTCCCTGTCTCCTATAGCTCGCTACACAGCCTAATCTGATAATTTTACACATTCAAGAAAAACAAAGCTTTAGTACCAACGCGCTCTGCACACACAGAGACACACAAAACGCGTTTCTATTTTTCAAGATGTATGTATATTCAGTCAGATTAGAATCACGCCGTGATGTCCTCAGGAGAAAGAGAGAGAGACCCCATCCCCCTGTTTGGTTTGTTGGTAAAAGGGAAGTTGCCGTCTTTTTCTCTATATAATTTGGCATTGGAAAAGATGAAACGCATGGTTTTACAGAGGCCTGTCTTTGCGTGTTTTACCTGGCGGCGCTTCGGGCGCTTCTCACCGTGCGCCAGATGAGTACTTGGCCTTGGTGATGAGGTAGAGGACGATGTCCTGGTGTCCTCCGAACGCTGCGATGTGTAATGCACTCCAGCCTTCCCTGTTCGCCAATCGGATGTCGGCTCCGAATTTCACCAGCAATTTTACGAGTTCCAAGTTTCCATCAATGACTGACTGATGCAGAGCAGTCTGCCCCTCTGGTCCGAAGGAGTTGACGTTGAACTCGCAGTTGGTCATGTTCTGCAACAGCGAGTGAAGCTCCTTGGTGTTGCCCTTCTTCACCGCCTCCTGGAAAACTCTCTGTGGTGCGGAACAGGTCGATACATCCGCCTGGCTCATGGTTCAAACGACGATCACTGTCACAACTACCTTACAAGTCTCTGTTATAACCACACAGAACTGGATAGACACCAGTTAAAGCACTTGGACTTGCAACGGGAAAAATCTATACTTAAAACAAGTTTATATCCCAAAAAGGACAGAGGTTAAACGACACACTTGGTGTGCAAAATGTAGTCAATGACTGAGCAAAAAAAGATTACTAATTCCTACAAAACGCTTGAGTTAATTATCCAGGACTGTCAAGGTGTAGTCTCCCGTTTGGCTCTGTCGTAATAGCAGCACCAGGTTATGGCAGAGTGGGGGAACAGCTCTTTGCTATTCACTTAGGCTATTTTGCGCTTGGAGGTATATCACCGGCGGAAATCCACAGGGCGACGACTCACTGTTGGGTTTTGGCAAAGTCTTTTATCATGGATGAGCCTCCGGCCGGCGCCTCGCAAGTCTTTTCCCGGATCTCCCTGGAGTCACCGCAGTCTGACTGGCTAGGGTGACTGCGTGAGAAGACAAGGCAACATCCACTTTAATGCACTGAAAACGATGTGGCGGCTTGACCAATATCCATACCATGAAGTTAATATTACAGTGCAGCTTTATAAAGAACATTCCCCATGTACTTGCCTGTGACGCTGGACGGCTCGATGCGACGTACTGTGAATCCTCCCCGCTATAAGCCACTAGTTGCGCGTCCTCGATGCGATCCCGGTCCCAGTGCGTCTCTAGCCACATCGGCGCGCCGGGGGGATATTTTAGACGGACTTTATTTGCATAACAATCAGCATCTACAGAACCAACCAGTGTCAAATGGGTGGAGATCCGGAGAAAACAAGCGAGCTGATAGGCTTCATTGCGTGCTTGGGGCTGGTCCAAACCTGAAACTGTAGCGAGGGAGAGGCGTGGATTTGCTGGCCAAATGTCCCACAAAATATAACAACCATTAAAGCTGTAAAATGTTTTCGTCTTATCGAACGGATAGTCAGTTGTTCTGGTATTTGATGCAGGGCAAACTTTGAAGGACTGAGAGAAACGCGCAATAAATGCACAGACTAATTGCACCTTGGTAAGGAATTCCAAAACTCTCTCATTCGTTGGTTCAAGTTTTCCAACAGGGATAGGGAAGGGGATCTGTCTGCTGAACCAGCCTTTGTCAGGATGTGGTGGAATTAATTATGTGAAAACGACGGACTTCATTCTCGCTCACTGGTCATGTTAATTCGGAGACTACAAGTGGCCTAATCATCAAATATCAAAGGCAAGGCGGAGTTCGCTACAACATGCTAAACACTTCGTAAACCTCTTTCAAGTGTGTGCAAAAAAGGCAAAGAATTTGTGATGGGACAAATTCTCTGACTATTTAATGGCCTGTGGAATCGAACAAAGAAAAGCATTGCTAAAGAACTTCTGTAGCTTAGTTTTCTTTATTTTTAAATACACTTTGAAATTAAATGAGTTATCCATACTGGCCCCCCAAAAAAACACATTTTGTATGATTAAAGCTCAACGGCAACCTTGCTGGTTTGTTTCACTTCCCTGCACTACGTGGGAAAATCAGTAGTGCAGGTTCCAAGACAATAGAATGGAAATCGAGTCCCACACACTTATAACAATGACTATTTTACAGCCTCAGTTTTCTAAACTTGGACAGCAACAGCAAACGTTGATTGCTAAAGATATGTTTCACCCTGTCTCACCCCAAAAATAACAACTCAGGTTCTAGCCTTATAAACGCTTCCGTATAAAATACATATATGTCAGACTTAAAGCTCCAATTCCAGCTGTTTCAGTGCACTGGTATGTAACTTTAAATAACAAAAGCCGAACAGACTTCCTGTGCAATGTGAATAGGTGCGCCAGCGCGCAGCACTGCTTAACCGTGGGAACCGGACGGTCACAACCAAGCGCGCAGTTCTCGCCTGTCTCACACGCTGCATTTGGCGTGGCAACCCACACAGGGTGCAGTGTGTGGAGCCGTTTGCTCCGTTTGTCGACTGTCTTCAAAGACTGAGTCTTCAAACCGATCTGTGACAACGAAACCGCTGTTGACATTCTGGCACGTACTTACATACAGTTGGACAATTTCTCACAGTAAAAAAAACATTTGGTTCCGGGTTGGATCACGCTGACGGGAGATGCAACCCCCTCCTCCCCAGACACACACCCCACCCAAAAATGAATTCATGAGTCCAATTAATTTTTTCATGAGTCCAATTAATTTTTATGTAATCTGAATTTGACACAAAATCCATGCCAATTGCACTATAAAGTGACTGAGCTATGAATAACGCATGACAAAGAGAGAGAGAGAGAGAGAGAGAGAGAGAGAGAGAGAGAGAGAGATGCCCATACTTAGCAACTCAAAAGCAAATGTAATACTGGTCAGTAAATGTGCATTGAAGTAAAGGTGCCTTGAAACAGACCAGCATGTTAAACAAAACCAGGAGGTAATAAAAAGTCTAGAATAGAACAAAGGCTCTCTCAAACAATCTTGCACAGCAGGTCTGGCTGATGCTCTAAGATTAGAACAGACCCAAAACGGGAACAGGGAATCTTGTCCCAATGTGATGACCAAATAGTCTCATTGACGAACTCGAGGCCAAAGGCCTACCTCAGTGTGCAACGAATGCATGTTGATAACGTTCCACCAAACATCACCGGCTATGGCATCCGACAAGTGCTCTGGTCACATCTGTTGGCAACCGTTTTGGTTTGACCCTGGAGGACATGAAAGCTAACGCCGCAACATCTGTCGCAGAGACGCATAGCCCGATATTGTTGGAGTTTCTAAGGAATGACAGTTGTAACATGGGTAGGCTGAAAGATGTAAGTGGATGTGTCTGGTGGTTTGGCCTAACCGTCGTCACTTCCTAAGATTCTGGTCAAAATCTACAGGAATTTAGCTAAAAGGTGTATGTGTCCAGTCTTGAAGATCAAAGGCCTGATTACTTTTTTGGGATTATCTGATTGGACGAAGAAATACCTAAAAGGTTTTGTTCATTTACATTAGTTTATATACCTCTTTCCCTATACTTACCAAAACATATTAGAGTTTAAATTTTAGATTATTTCATTTGATGCAATTCCATGGGCCTTTAATATGTTGTCATTTTGATACTATGGCTAACATAGGCTATTTCATCTAGAAGTCTGGAGAAATCCTCTTTTCACCAATTTTTGTATTTTTATTTTTCAAGTTTCACTTCCTAGAGATGACTGGAAGCTGTATTATAATATAATTTAACAAACAACCTGACCTTTCCTTACACTCATACAGCCCACTGGTAACTGTCCTGTTTGTTGAGTGATTGCTTGAAAAGAGGACAGAAATCTTTGGAAATATACTTGCACAATTTCATGAGAGACAAGGGCCTTGAAATTGATCAACGATGACATGGTAGAGGTCCAGTTTGCAATAATAGACGGGCCAGGGCACTTCCAGTTTACACTATAGTGACTCAAGCATGCAGCTAAAAAGTGCCAATCTAGAATTTTATCCTACCATTCAAATGCATAAGCCAACACTGCTGGCGTCCAGTACTATTTGCCTTATGTATGCTTTAAATACCACTAGATCTGTAGCCCTCTCAGGGTGAGAAATGCAACATGCAGGGTTCGCTTACAGATGTGGCTCAAATGCGGTTTGGATCCACTTCAGACAGGGACAGGTGTTTGATTCTGAATTGAGTCAGCCATGGCCGCGTAAACAGGTTTGCAAGCTCTCACTCTCACAGTCACTTTTACGCACAGTCAGTAACATGGCCTTTCAGAATGAAGGACAGGACAAGAGTGTGAAATAGTGTGTGTGCGTGGCATGTTTTCTAGACAGACCATTCCCTTGCCAGAGATCATTATGCTCTAGCTTGATATTTGTGAGAAGGTGTGTTTGTGGGCTTGGAGCCAGCCGCATAAGCTGGAAAAAGTGTGTGTGTGTGTGTGTGTCATCAACATAAGTGCAGCTAAGCTCAGGCAAACCTGTCCGTCTGGGAGTCAAACACCCCCGTCCGTCCAGGCACATCTGTTGGCTAATCAGAAAGATGTGTCTGGGGTCCGGGCCTACTGGAAAATATTTGCACAGACAACAGCAGCCTTTTCCCATTGGCGCGTTATCTCAGCCTGGCTCGGCCTGTTTGCACGAATTCTGTTCTAGACGCACACTCTGCCGCTGTCTGTACAACAGACAAGTTATTCACATAGCTCCAATTGTCTGCCACCAGGTTGCCTTTTTTTTTGTTTGTTTTAAATATTTTTTTAATGTTTGTGTTGATGCTGAAAGATAACAACTCAGCATAGACACTGAAAAGAAAAAATAAAGCTAGTAAGAACACAAACACACAGCACACACACACACACACACAAAGGATTTGTAAGCAATTTCATGGTGTGCGTTGTGAGGGATGAAGACTTTACTGACCCATGTGAAGAAATCCTGATACTGTTTTTTTTATACAGTAAGTCCTTGGTGATAAATGCATAAAATCAGACTCTCTTCTTTCTTTCCAAAAAACATTTCCACGACATTGAGTGTGCTTTGGACTGAAACATAAAACATGGCTGCTTCACTTAGAATAAACATGGCGGCATCTGCTGCTCCCACCACCGCCTGGCAGTGTCGGATAGGCTATATAGACTAGGAATTTATCATGTTGGGCCAATGCCACTGACTAACATTCATCAGTAACCCAAGCCTTCCGTGGCCTGAAACACCATTCCAGAAAAAGTTGGCAACTGAATTTGGACCGGGTCTGGGGCAGCTTTATCCCAGATCTGGCCCGTGTGTGTGTAGAAGTCTCCCTAGTGGTGTAAATGAGGTCACGCTTGGAGCACACATTAAACATGTGAAACTAAGCACACCTGTTGCAGTGCTGCAGATTTTATGGCGCCATTGGGGGCTCTTCAGATTCAGTGCTGTCATCCAAAGTCGGTATTTTTATTTTATTAATTTGTTTTGGTTTTTTTTCTTCTCTAAATGTTAAGGATAAAGCCTAACTGCTTGTTATTTACAAAAGTTGGAGGATAAACAGACAGCTTAGACAACAGCGAGACGCTTGGCATTAAGAGTCTATAATAAATAAAGCAGAGGGAAAGCAAGACCAGTCAGAGAGGGAGGACAGAAATATGCAATTGCTCCAGGAAGCAGCACAAGAAGAAAGGGAGACAGTGTGTGTGTGTCTCTGTGTGCGCATGTGTAAGAGAGGTAATGACTGTGTTGGGGTGTTTGAGTGAGAGAGAGAAAAAAAAGTTGGAGAAAAAAGAAAAAAAATGACAAGTGAGAATGGGACGTGAGAGAACAAATGTAAACGAGAGAAGAGAAAGAGTAGAAGAATGTGTGTGTGTGTGTGTGTGTTAGAGAGAGAGTGCAGACAGACTCAGTGCTCTAAGGCTCGCCTCAGGACTGTGTGTGTGTGTGTGTGTGTGAGGGCTTTGGCGCCTCAACCACTAGTGAGCGAGAGAGTGTGTGTGTGAGAGAGAGAGAGGCCAAGCGGAGACCCCACCACCATCCCCCACCCACCCCTCCACCCAAAGCTCAGTTTGAGTCAGAGCCCCGGCATTCTGTTGAGGGGAGTGTGACGTTTCAATAGAGCGAGGGGAGGGCCCTCTCCGAGCCCAATTCACCGGCGTACCACGTGTTCAAAGAGCGTGGGAAAGAGTCGAGCTTTTCTTCCCAGCAAAGAAAGAGCACAGATCAAATAACACAGCGCTGCCGCAGAGAGAAGAGAAGAGAGGAGAGGAGAGGAGAGGAGAAAAGAGAGGAGAGAAGAAGAGAGGAGAGAAAAAGAAAGGAGAGGAGAGGAGAGAAGAGTATGGCAACTCGCTGAGCCAGTCAGGGCTAAGTTAGCCTCATGCTATAAAGCAGCACCAGAAAACACACACACACACACCAAAACACGGGCGGACGCAGGAGCTGTTTCCCAGCGAACGCAAACACTGTGCAGTCTAAAGTTACAGCAATACTTGGATATTTCTATTCAGAGAAGGGTGGAGGGTGGCTGGGTGGTGTTGGGGTGGGGTTGGACACCATAAACAACAGCAATTCATACAGACAGAAACAGAGCGCCTGCCCATGTCTGGGGCGCCAGTTTACAAGGCTTTTTTTATTAAAAAAAAAAAGGAGAGAAAGAGAAAGAAAAGGGACAGAAAACAAGTACGACAGAGCAAGTGGGACAGAGAGAGAGAGAGAGAATCTAGGCTGTCCATCCTGTTTTTAAGTTTTGTTGAGTCTCTTCTCCCATTGGCCAGTGCCAGGAGCCTTTGGCCTTATTTCAGACCAGCTTTCCCCATGTAGGCTCCAAAACATTTTTCCTGCAATTACAACAAAATGTAGACATGGTTTTATCTTTCGACGCCTTCTTTAGAAATCCCCAGAAGAACAGTTAATTATAGACAAATCAATCTTTGTCAACAAAGCATTTATTGTCAATGTCAACAAAGCATTTATTTTTTTTAACAAATAACCAGAAATATACTGATGCAACATGTAAAACACTCACACCATATCCGTTGAGTTATCTAACATACTTGACTCACTTCATGTGAACACAGAAACTCAATTTTTGCACTAAACGGCACTAAAGATGCACTAAAGTTGAGTCACTGTGGTGTTTTTTCCCCTGTAAAGCCAAAGTTTATTTCAATGCTTAAATATTCAACTAATGAGTTCTAAAAAAAACAAATATATAAAATGGTCATTTTAATTTAAAGCAGATTCTCATTCTACAATCACCCCAAAAAAAGATAACAGGCAACAGGGAAATGAATGCAGAAGTTAATCTCTGTATGGATAATTGATCATATAACAGAGGACAATTAGGATAAATGACATTAAAAAAAAGTTGCCTTTCCTTTGTTAGCGTATTTAGAATGCCCACGCAGAGCGCAACAGACAGAAGCCATAGCAGCTTTGGCTAACAGAGAGATAAACCGCCAAGCAGAGTAAAACAGTGAGGGGTGTGGTGTGTGTGTGTGTGTGGTTTGGGCTACCCAATGACCTTGGCAGGAAAGGCAATGGAAAAGAAACACTGACTTTGCTCACTGCTAATCTCATCACCCAACCAATTAAATGTGTGAGAGAGTCAGAAAGAGAGTGTGTGTGAGTGTGCATCGGTGTGTGTGTGGATGTATGTGATACTGGGTGTACAAGGGAGCTTGCTTGCGCTAGTGTTAGTTCGCACAAAAGAATATGTATCTACATCTATTTGGTATGTGAGTGTGAGTCCAAGTATAAGTTTGTGTGTGTGTGTGTGTGTGTGTGTGTGTGTGTGTGTGTTCTTTTCTAGACACCAGCTTTACATACCCTGACCTACTTATATGAGAACAGACAGGCCTCATTTAAGGTGCACTTCTAGGTATCAATACAGGTTTAACAAAGACCTGCACAATACAACGTAGAAGGTCCAGGAATAAAATGGTTTGTTTAAAAACCTAGTCCAGCTGCCTGTGACAGGAAGTCACAAAAATTCAGGAATTTATTGTGTCACATAACAACAGAATTTCTAACTACACAGATATTGTGTCAAAAAAACAAAGTTATGCATCTTCACTTATGATTGTAAATGATCAATGCTAAATTATCATCAGATTACGCATCAGAAGAGAGGAGTGAAATTGCGATGAAGGAAGGCGGCGCATTCTTTTCCCCAGCATGCTTTGCTGTAAGTCCACAGTTAAAAGGAACTTTGGGTGTGTTGGGGATTCGTGCAATGGCTTACAGTGCAGCACTGGTCAGAGGAGTGCTTGCAGGACCTTTATGCAATTAACTTAGTCCGGCCCACCGCACTGAAAATGGCTGCTGTGAGACGAACGCACCCCTGTACGTCGTAAAATTGTTTAAGCCCGTGGGTGCTGCATGGCATCGACGGCAGACAACGATGGCATTTGCTTTGCCGCGCTCGCCACGTCCTCCCCGCTGATGTGCAGCACGTCCTGAAACTGGCTGAGCACGCGGTCGAAGTGCGTCCCTTCCCAGAAGACCTTGCCGCAACCGGAGCAGATGAAGAACTCAGGGATCCGCGGCAGGAGGCCCGGTGGCACCGTCTCCAGTTGGGCCACGGCGCCGCTCGGGAAGCACAGGGTCCGGGGGTCCAGGCTGCCCTCTGCGGCCCAGCGGCAGTGCGGGCTGAACTCGGGGGCCTTGGGGTCCCTGCAGCTGTTGTAGGGGGCCAGCGGCTCGTAGTGCTCGTCCCACACCTCGGCGCTCGGAGGAGCCTGCTCTGGAACCAGGCCTTCAGCAGGGGATGCAGGCAGAGCACATCAGTCATTTTTCATACACTTTATAAACGGATAAACTTTGATAAGTCAATACCACAATAGCTTTGTTTCAAAATTTCTTTTTTGTCTTAAACATGCATTGCTTAGTCTTAATCTCCTTTTCTGAATATAGAAGAGTGTTTACATTGTTCTTGGTTAATAGAGTAAAGCCTACTTGTTACTGTGTTTGTACCTTGAGATATAGTTACACTATTAAAATATATGTAAATATATGTATATATGTAAAATAAACTAGTTAAATATATGTTTCATCCCTCAAGTTTCAATCATCCATGATTTGAATTTAAGGGATTTGTGTGTGTGCATGCACAAATGTGTGTGTGTATTAGGGGTGGGCAATATAGACGATATATATCGTATGCAATATGCATTTTGCCAATGATAGAGATTTTGAGTCATATCGGCATACCGTGATAGGCTCATTGCGTCTCCACAATCATGTGAAAAAATGTTGACCTGTAGCTTCACCTTATTGATAGCACCTTTTCATTCTTACAACGAAACTGTGTAAGAGCCTATAAATTGAACAGCTACTGCCTGACACAAATGCAGCCTACAAGTTTACTTCTGTGTGAATTTGAGAGTCCAATATAAACACCTCCGAACAATGACTAAACAACTGTTGCACATATTGACTTTATGCTATGGTAACCATTAAGAAATTGTTATGCTTTAAGTTACATACCAAAGTATACCGTGATATATATCATCTACCGTCTATGGTTCAAAATATATCGCAATATAAATTTTAGACTATATCGCCCACCCCTAGTGTGTATGTGAGTGTGTGATGGTTGCTAAATATGTAAGCTGAAGCAGACTAGGCTGCACTTACCTTTCTCTGTCATCAGGTGCATCATGGTTTTCTGGGACAAACGTAGGTATTCGTCGTTGTTGCATGCCTTAAAAAATAAAAACACATTTAAATGTAAGCCGTAGCAAACAGGAAGTGTGTTACGATTGGGAAGGGATAGAAAACAAAACTACTAGAGTGAGAGAAGAAATAAAGGAGAAAGGAGAGGGGAAGAGAAAGATGTGCGAATACAAACACACCTAAAACAAATATGTACAAAGTGACATGGACACCTACATTCATACACACACACACGCACACACACACAGACACTGTACACATAACAAAATCCTGTAAATTTAAATCATGGATGATTCATGTTTGTATGTAGTTTGTATGTTATGTAGATTTTTTTAATTGATGTTTATCATCCATGACTTTTACGTATGTGTGTTTGCGTGTGTTTGTGTTCACACATCAGCCGCATCATCTTCACACCCATGAAACGTTTAACACTTCATGCTCATTCTCATACACACCCACACCCACACAGACAGGCAGGTGAATATTCAAACACACAAACCCAAAGATTCACAATTTTTCACACAGGTTGAATTAAACAGACACTTATTTACTTATTGCACACATACACACACACACACACACACACACACACACAGTTGACCCAGTGACTTTTTCTCAGAAATTCTACCAAACATAAAACTAACAAATATAAACCCAAAGACACACCACATTCACACACACACACATCTAGAACCAAGTCACTTCTCTCACATGCGGCCAAACATAAAACATCTAAATGGACAGATATACATGTAAACTGGAAAAATAAACTCTGTCTCTCAGGCACATAAAAAAATCTCTCTCCTATTCACAAGTACACACACACACACACACACACACACACACACACACACACACCCAGAGAGAGTTGGGAGGTAAGAGGGTAAAGTTGACACCTCTCTCCACCTTACACCTCCCTGTGGTTTTCGGGTCTCCTGTTTACCAGTCAGACAGGGCAGTGCCTTCCTCCCCTGCCTCTTCTGTCCCACGCACACTCTCACACACACACACACTCCCTCTCTCTCACACACACACACTTACTGACTACTTTTCTCTCACGTTCAATGCCTTTTTCTGTCTGACTAAAACACACACGCAAACACACACATGCACCATCCCCCCTTTCCCTCGCACAAACACACGCACACACACACAGTAACATGGACACACTCACTCATAGTCCTACTCACAAATCTCACACCTACACTTTATCTGGCTCTTCTGTCCGACAAATCTCAGACCTTAAGGCTGAGGTATACTTCTTCAAGCCAACTCTCTCACACTCACACACATGCACACACACCGTGCTCACACACACACACACACACACACACACACAGTCTAACAAATTGTCTCAGTTCTTAAAGCTGAAGTATACATAAAGCCAATTTCTCTCTTCCTCTCTCTCACACACACATGCAGTCTCTAATATTAAGCATGTTCAATGAAATGACATGAATATATTTCTGTAAATTCTTCACACATGGTGCTTTGAAAGCTGCATGCACATACACAAGTCTGTGCAGACAAAACATTCTTATGCTACGTGGCATGTGCACATGGCCCTAACCAGCCAACCTAGTTGATGACAAGCCTTTGAGAGCTCAGACGTTACTATAGCACACACACATAAAAAACTTCCATCTCTACACCCAGACAGACAGACAAACACACACACACACACAAACACAATCACTGCTCCCAGACAGACAGGCACACACACTTCTATCCCTCCACCAAGACAGACAGACACACACACACACATCCATCCCTACATCCATCCAGACAGACAGACAGACACACACACTTTTTTGTATGTTTGATGCATGTTTGGTGTTTATTGATATGCTTGGTTATGAAGCATTTGAAATTATGTATGTGTTTTGTACAAATTAAACTTCATTTGTGTTGTTGTTATGTTTACATTTCTCAGTTTTCATCTCTTATTAGCTCTCTCCACAACATTGTGTGTGTGTGTGTGTGTGTGTGTGTGTGTGTGTGTGTGTGTATGGAAAGAAAGAGACAGACAGAATGTGTGTGTATGTAAAAGAGAGAAAGCTGAAGGATAGAGAAGTAGAGCGTCTGTGTGTGTGTGTGTGTGTGCGTGTGCGGTGTGGTTATCCAGTGGCACCTAAGTGCTAAAAGCCCCATAAACACACCTGATCTCCACCCCTGCAAACACCTCTCCACTCCCACGACACTGTTAACCATGTTACTTAACAACACACACACACACACACGACATGAGATGCACACAATTAGTTGATGACACAAACACACACACACACACACACACACGGACAAACACACAGCTACTGCTACACTGGTTGACATACAATCGCACACACCGCCACAAAGGGCAACGGAAGTGATGGAGATGACTGAATGCTGGAAGCAGTGGAGATGACAGAGGTGGTGGAGGCTGCCTGATCGCTTTGTTAAACATGGAGGTGGTGGAGGTTGCCTGTACACTCAGTAACATTGAGGTGACAGAAGGAAGCGACGGAGGTGGTGGAGACAGTG
>JAGFZM010000398.1:243358-255037 GCA_017657215.1 Limnothrissa miodon | reverse complement strand
GCCTCATCGCCGTCCACACACACACACACACACACACACACACACACACACACACACACACCTACATATACACAACCTGCCAGACCTCACCTCCCAATGACATGCACACATGCCAGAAATATCATGATGACACACACACACACACACACACACACACACACACACTGACACATTCGTACACAAAGTTACACACACACACACACACACACACACATGCCAAACATGCTCTTATCACCTTCAACAAGGTGCACAATCACCCCAGACATCTGCAGGGTCACTCGTTTCACCTTGAGTGAAAACATTGACGTTATTAGCCACACCTCATAAACAAGCAGCTTCCTCCTCGCAATCACACAAGATGTCCACTGAGATCACAGTGCCACTTTTCAACAAGATGGACGCACACACACACACACACTCTCTCTCTCTCTCTCTCTCTCTCTCTCACACACACACACACACACACACAAGAATACACCAGTTGTCACAGTTGTTTGCTTCCATGCGGAGAGCACCTTTTCAGAAACCAAAGGTCAGGCATGAAATGTACTCAACAGGCACACCTAGCGACAAACATAATAATGCCCCCACACTTAGTGATATTGTGGAGTGTGGTATGGCGTAGAGTGTGTGTGTGTGTGTGTGTGTGTGTGTGTGTGTGTGTCTGGGTTTGTGTGGAAAGTTCTTCCCTTGCTGTCATATTCCCTTTCTCCTCCTGGCCCTCTGCTTACCTTCATCTGCCTCACACGCCAGCCATGTCTAAAGTCCGCATCAGACTCACAAACATCCGCACAATTTATAGTGGCTAAACAAGACGGCTGGCCAAACCAAATACCAGTGTGGGCGGCAAGTAAAGATGAAGGCCATCATATATGGAATCCATACAGTTAGTCCATCACAACATGTAGCCAGCTGTTGTGTTATTCAGTGTGGGGCAATATGCAGCATCATATGGGTGGCCAAGCTCTAAAGAGGGTCTGGAAAAATGCTCTCTCTCTCCTTCTCTCTCTCTCTCTCTCTCTCTCTCTCTCTCGCTCTCTCTCCCTCTGTGTCGTCGGCGAGGTGGTTGTTTATGTTCTGGTGGCCGTTTCCTGTGGGGCGTATAAACGGCGTGAAAAGGTCTGGCTGTCAGATGAAAGATCTCCCTGTGGCGTGCCGAGCGCAGGCTTTACAGAGCTAATAATAGAAACGGGTTCCGCCTGTCAGCACCTGGTCCTTCCAGGCGGGGATTAAAAAAGAAAAGAAATATAAAAATAAAAAAAAATACGCATTTGTGCCACGCCGCACTGTGCTGCACGCAACTCAAGAGAGTCTGAGAGAAAAGGCGGGTTAGGGGGAGGAAGTGTTGAAGAGTGTGTGTGTGTGTGTGTGTGTGTGTGTGAGAGAGAGAGAGAGATGGAAAGCGAAAGTGTTCTGCCTTGTGGCTTTGGTCTGACTCTCCCTACCTATGCTATTAGATCCCAGTGAGGGGGAGAGATTGATAGGAGAGCCCACAGTAGCTTTGCTTTGATATTTGGCTGCCGAATATTTCGGCTTGATGTTTAATTGAATTCCTCTCCTCTCATGTCTAACCTCCCCAAAGATACCTGTAGGAAGAGGACAAACCTGGAGCCTAAATCAGACTTGAAGGCTCAGACAGTAGTGGGGCTCACCCCACCCCCCCCCCCCCCCCCACCCCCACACACACACACACACACACACACACACACACACACACACACACACACTCACACACCAGTCTGGAGCCCTTATGGACTTCAAGGCTGACCATGAGTCCTCAGGGATACTGTTTTTAACCCGCTCTCTCCCAGAGAGGATCGTCTCTCTCTCCTCTATCTCTCTCTCTCTCTCTCTCTCTCTCTCTCTCTCCCTCTCTCTCTCTCTCTCTCTCTTTATCCATCTCTCTCTCTCCCCTGTCTAAATCTCACTTTGCCAGTCAGACCCCAGACGAGTGCCTGGCTCAAGTCTGTTGGAATGGGAAAGGTGTCTTCTAAGCGTGTTATACCTGGCTGCAGGCATTTAGGCATGGGCTACAAATCCTGCCACTTTTGCTTGGGCTACAGTAGTCTGCCAGAGCCAATGATAGAGGAGCTTTCTGTCGAAGCTTCCCCAAGCAAACCATAGCGTAGGCTTCTTTCCCCTTTGGAGAGCCATGTTCCAGTACAAACAAAGCAGTTGTCCCAGGGCTTCTGCTTAAAGAACTCAACAATAAGCCCGCTCAAGTTTTAGCCCTGGGTGTCCCAGTCTTCCAGTCTGTCATTACAGAGGTAATAGGAAAGAATCTCCACCAAACGAGGCAGAGAGAGAGTTTTTTTGTTGGTGCCATTCAGGCGCACTTTAGCTTCGCACTCCCCTCCAGCCACAGGCGCTAAAGGACTTTAAAGGCTCTTTTATGAGCAGGGCTGTTTTGGCCCTGAGTGGCTAACAGTGCTTTTACTGCCTCCCTGCCAAGACGCTTAAGAGGCTGTTTTATACCTCTTCCTCCAGAGGCTCCTCGTCATGGCAACCCATTTTACTACTCTGCATTATGTGTGTAAAGAGTGTGTGTGTGTGTGTGTTTGTGTGTGTATATATGTACTCTATATGTGTGTGTTTGATCTTTTTTTCTCAGCTCACATAAATGTTCTATTTTCCAGGAGTACCTAGATGTTTTGGGTCGGCCCATGGTCCTGGCTGGGAATGTTGCCAAGCAAGTCCTGTGGACCAACGTGTACCAGGATGCTCTGGTGAGAAAACCAGTGTTTGTACCTTACTAACAACAGCTAGGGCTGCACCTCTGCATTCTGAGCCAACTGAGTATGATTTGCCTTTGAACCTTAGGCAGCTTGCACTGTGTCTTTGCCCCACGTGTAGATGCGAAGAGAACTAGGACTAGTATTTGGTCTAAACCCATCTCCAAAAGACAGTCACAGCACCCACAGACTCTGGAGGAGGCCCCTGGGTGAAAGGATGCAATAGGATTTCTTTAAGCAAAATCACAATCAAGAGACAGATTAGTGCACTAAAACCTGAGTCAATTGTTGCTTAAATAGAACAATTGCCCAAACAAGAGTGAAACAAGGTCAGAGATATTTGATATTCATGTTAGCACACATACTGGTGCTCCAACTGTAATGCCTGGAAGTAGTCAGGTGGAGTCCAGGCTGTCACCACTGTGCCCATGAGCTACAGCAGGCACAGCACTTAACCCTTAGTTTAGGGGGAGACTGCTCCTAGACTAATTGTCAGTTGACCACTTTACATTGCTTGGGATAATACCATCTGTAAGTAAATGGAAATGGAACTTTCTCTGACGGGGCCTCTTAGACAGTGTCTCTGAGGAGGTGACTTGGAAGTGACTTGGCCAGGTTGCCAGGATAAGTAAACTGGCCACATTCATCTTAAGTTCATCATTTACTTATTTACATTTTCATTTATTTATTAGCTTCTTTCTGTCGTGGTGGTAAGTCTCTAGAATTTGCTTTGTCACTGGGCATCTATTCTTTTTCCTTTTGTCTCTCCTGCATTCTGCTTCTCTCTTACACATCCACACTTGAACACACACACACACACACACAGTTTCTGGTGTCCTTATCTTGCTCCGTTGAGACCCTGAGACACATATATCTGTGCTGGAGTGTTTGAGAATTATACTTCTTTATGTTAATCAGTCTACCCCATCCGTGCTGTGATGTCTTGACTGTCTCTTGCCAGCGCTGTTTCCCATCACATTCTGTTGTCTGATAACAACAAATTTTGAAATTTGAATTGAGACATAATAATGACACAATGGCGCCTCTCCTTCAGGGCCTGGGACTAGTGATCACAGGAACCATGCCCGTCTTCAACCTCACTGCGGACGGCTACTCACAACAGGCAAGGGGAACTTCTCCCTCAGCACAGCTGTTTGGTGACTTGTGTCCAGCTTGATGTAGTGTTGTTTGTGGTCTAGTTGATATTTTTGAGATGTCAAATTGTGTCCTGCCTGGGGATTGCAGAAGTGAATTAGCCTGAGGCTATATCTGGGACAGTGCCCTCAGTGACTCCTTTTATGGCTCAAATTGGACATGGTCCTGTATGAATGCAGTGCAATACTGTACAGCAGCAAATAAATCCCATAACAAGGCACCCTTCCCTGGTCCTCCTCTGCCTTTCAGATCTATGTGCACAGGCATGAGTGCATGAGGTGTCTTTCAATAGACCTGCCATTTATATTCATTTCTTAACACTTCAGGCCATTTGGTCAACGTTGTGTAGCACCTTCAACACAAGCACTTATGAATTAAACATATCAATTCATTACTAAGTCAATGTTGTTCCAGGAACATTTCAGAATGGTCTGTGGGTTGATTTATGACATTGAGAGCATGGTGATAAGCGCTTTACTCAGCCTGTGTGAATGAAGTGTAACAGTGACTCCCAGTGGCGATTTCAAGATTTCCTTTCTTTCTGTGCTCATGCTACTCTCAATTATGGGCATGAAATGTTTGTGTGTGTGTGTGTGTGTGTGTGTGTGTGTGTTGGGTGAGAAGCATGTTTATGTGTTAGTTACAGGTTGTATTTAAACAAAATTGCTTACAGTACATTAATGTTGCAGATATGTGTGTTTGTGTGCACGTTTGTGTCTTAGATCTCAAGAAGCATAGCAGCTAAAAACAAATAAATAAAATCCTATTACAATTTGACATCTAAATTCATTACTAAGTGTAGGTCAATGCTGTTTCAGAAATGTTTCAGAATGCTCTGTGGGTTGATTTATGACATTGAGAAACATGGTGATAGGCGCTTTACCCAGCCTGTGTGATTGAAGTGTAACAGTGACCTCTAGTGGTAATTTAAAGACCTGCCTTCCTCCCTACAATGTCGATTCAGAATCAACTGATCCTTGGCGTGATGGGTGTGGATGTTGCACTGAGTGAAATACAAGCACTCACACCGAGATACAAGGTAATCGTCCTAATTTAAACATGCCTTCACACACACATAATCAGGAATTACATTTGAACAAGAACACACACAAAAAAAACATGCAAAAAACTGTTTTCATAATGGCTTCATCAACATGTTTTATCCATATCACCTACACACACACACACACACACACACTTACACACACTGGTATAAATTGGTATATACTGGTATATAGTGGTATGTATTGCTATACAGTTTTCTAGGAACCCTTCATTTACCAGATACTGTTGCCTCTCTTCCCAGCTTGGGGCAAATGGCTACACATTTGCAATAGACCCCAATGGCTATGTGCTTCTGCATCCTAACCTCCAACCCAAGGTGAGTGGGTGCTTTTACTCGTCTGGCCGTGGTAGACTTCCGTGCGCTAAGGGTTTGATGAGAAGTGCTTCATTCCTATGGATTTATTACCACACACACATATGAGGGCGTGAACAGTCCTGAGCAGCTAAAACTGTTACGATCAATATTATTTATTTGGGGAGTAAACCGGGATGTGTCCCAGTTCATTTTTTCTTATTATGTTTGTTTATTATGGTTATTAATGGAATACTACCAGCTTGTTAGTTAAAGTTTAGGTTCAGTGACTGAGCGACTATAAATTGCTGAGGTAGGACACAAGTCTGTGCGCGGCAGTCTACCATGCCCTACACTAATCACTCAGAGAGAGACTAAGGAAAACTTCAGCATAAACCTGTTCTCTCTGTCTCTCTCTTTCTCTTTCCCTCACTCTCTAGTTCTGTCTTTCTCTTTAGATCTCTTCATTCCCTGTGATTGATGAATATGCGGAGGAGTGTGTGTCCCGTTGACATGTGTCTCTCTTTGTTTCTCTCTCTCTCTCTCTCTCTCTCTCTCTCTCTCTCTCTCTGTCTGTCTCCTCTCCCTACTCCCTCGTTCCTCTCCCACTCCTGTCCTTCCTAGACCATTAACTTCAGAGAGCCCGTCACTCTAGACTTCCTGGATGCCGAGCTTGAGGACAACAACAAAGAGGAGGTTGGAAAACACTTGCTACACTTCTGGCTACACAGCCAGGCTACTTAACTAGGCTATTCAGTTTATTTGTGCAGAGGAGCTAGTTATCTCCATATTAGGAAGATGTGGCCATTGGTTAGAAATGAGTGAAAGCGGTGATGTATACCGATGTGTTATTCCCGTTTGTTGCACTTCTGGTCTCTTTCTCATCCTTTTTTTCTCTGTCTCTCTTTTTTGTGCTCTTCTGCACCCCCTACCCCCCCCACCCCCCTTCCCAGATCCGTCGGCTGATGATTGATGGCCGGCCTGGGAAGAAGAAGATAAAGACGCTGATTAAGTCGATAGATGAGGTACGCCTGTGCTGCACGCAGTGAGCAGTCGAAATCCCATTTCCACAAATGAGCACGCGTCAGTCGTGACGGCAGCGCTCACCAATCGCAATCAGAATTACGTTCGCCCTGATCATTCTCCAACCAGCACAAGGATTGCATTGCAACACTGGTCACACCAGATAGCATCATGTTGATGCATAGTTGAATTTAACTGGATCAACTTAAAACTTGAATGCATTTTTAGTGGTTGTACACTCTTGTGTGTCTGTATGTGTATCTGAGTGTGTGTGTGTGTTTGTGTGAGAGAATGTGTTCTAACCAGAGTCTTCATTTCTCCGTATGCAGAGGTACATTGACGAAGCCATGAGAACTTACATCTGGACCCCTGTGGATGGAACAGATTACAGGTGTGTGTGTGTGTGTCTGTGTCTGTTTGTGTGTGTGTTTGTGTGTGTGTGTGTTTGTGTATGAAAAGTATATATATATATGTATATATATAAATTACATTTCATTTTCCTCAGGTAGTGTCCCATCTATACTCTTATAGTCTTCAATTCAATTCAATTCAATTTTATTTATATAACACATTTTTACAAAAGGCATGTCTCAAAGCGCTTAACACAAAACTCCCTAGCAGCGTTTTTTGTTTTTACTTGTTATGGTAAAGGATGAAACCTTGGGCAGTTCCGACGGCTCAGGGGGCTAACCCAACTGCCTAGGGCAGGTTTTCAGTTGGCTCTCAGGCTCTGAGATGGTGATTAGTCCAGTATTATTCCATTAGATACACATTACAAGAATATTTTGGTATAAATAAAGTAATATAGGAGTCCCATTAGAATCCCAGGATATAGTCCCATGTCATTAGGCGCAGTCAAGCCAGGGGACAGTTTGAGGCTGTATCAATCATGTCAGGGTCATCTGTGAAGCTGAAGGCAGCCCGCCCAGGAAGCCAGAGATGCAGGATCAGGCAGTGGAAGGCAGGGGTGACCCTCAGCAGGGAGGCAGTGGCATGGACCGTGTCCGAGTGGGTTGAGGACCATTCAGGAGTGCCGCCGGATCACGTTGGAAGAAGGTCCCAGGAGAACCCGGGAGGCAAGAGGTGCAGGGTCAGGCAGTAGAAGGCAGTGATGACTCACGGCAGGGTGGTAATGGCATGGAAAATCAGAGAGGAAATGAGTTAGAACAGTCTCCATTAGATATCAGAGAATGTGTTATATTGCATGTGCAGCCATGTACAGATGATGATGTCTTCATTGTGAGTGATCTGACCTGATCTGACCTCCTGTTCCCTCTCACAGCTTGGGCCTGGTGCTGCCCACCTACAGCGAGAGCCACATCCGGGCCAACCTGAGTGACCAGATCCTCCAGGTCCAGTGTGAGTACCTGCAGCCTCCCTCTTCCCTCTGCACAAACCTCCTTTCTCTCTTCTTGTCCTCCCTCAAGGTGTTCCAGAGTCCCCTCGTTGAGCTCAAGAATTGACCCACCCTTGCTTGGTCCAAGGCCATTTGTGAAGTGCCTGGAGGCATCACATGGTCCTCCTGTTCCTCTATCTCTTTTGCTCTTTCTGTTTCTTTCCTTTCCTTCCTTATTTTCCTTTCCTTCTTCTTTCTTTCTTTTTTCTCGTTTTATTTTTTCCCTCTATCTTTCTTTTAGTTCCTTCCTTCCTTCTTTCTTTCCACTATCCTTGAGTCTCTCTGTATTTGCTCTCTCTCTCCGTGCTGGAGGTTCCGGTGGCAGGCTGTACGCGGACTGCAAGTATCTCCCTGCAGACACACCCAAACTCCCTCTCTTTTCCCCTCCTCCTCCTGTATCCATCGTGTGCCGTAACTATGGTGACTTTTCTTCCCGTCTTTTCGCTGGAAGAAAATCCCTTTAAAAAAGGACAGAAAGGTGAAAGCGCTGTTTGTTTTGGTTTGTTTTTGTTTGTTTTCTTTTCCTGTTTATTTGTTTGTTTGTTTGACTGAAGAAAAACGGAGGTGAAAATAATGGTGATCATCTGCTATTATTTTTCTTTGCAAAATGCTCTCGCCTTTTCTTCTTAAAAACCATGCAATGATTCTGAAGCAGTTTTGTGTTTCAACAACGAGTGAAAATAGGCATGCTTTTCACCATTTTGACTCACTTGAAACTGTATTTGAGTTCTTTTTTTGGAGGTGTTGTCCCCTTTAAGATTCTGTTAAATATTTCATTTTTACTCCGGTGTGTGTGTGTGTGTGTGTGTGTGTGTGTGTGTGTGTGTTGTGTTCAGTGTGTCCAGCTTTGGAATCATTCAGTTCAGTCAAGGCTTCAGGCAGTGCTCATGTCTGGAGTCCTGTCCTTCATGGAGTCGTCTGTGTTTATTTGGTCTGGAATGAGAAAACTCTCTCTCTCTCTTCGCTGTTTGATTCTCCCTTTAGTCTGCCCTCTTCATCTCTCTCTCTCTCTCTCTCTCTCTCTCTCTCTCTCTCTCTCTCTCTCTCACTGTCTTTCTCTTCCAGACCACAGTGTTCCTCTGTCATTTTGAACCACGTGTTTGAGTCTCTTCCTGTGCGTCTGGTTTGTTTTGAGCGTGCCGTTGGCTCATCACACGTCTTCATTAAAGAGATCTCTCTCTTTCTCTGCCTTTATTGGATCTCATTCAGTTCCTTTGCTTTCTTTTCTTTTCTTTCTTTCCTGTTCTCTCATCTTGATGTCACGATCCTCTCTTCTCTTTCCGTTCATGTCTTTCATGGGTTTTCTTTCCCATTTTGACTGGATCAAGTATATATTTTCCGTTGGTTTATTCTTTGTGTCATTTTTGTTGTCTTTCTTACGTTTTGTTCTGTTCTAAGAAAACAATATTTTTATTCAAACAGTCAATTGAATAAAATATTGTCTGTGACCCCCCCTCCCTATCCCACCTGTCCCTCCCTGTTTCTTTTCTTGCTCCTTCTCTGATGGATTCCACAGTGCCATGGTCAGACTGCAAGGGCAAGTATACTCCATATTGGTCCACCTCCCTAACCCCTCAACCCCCCCCCCCCTCCTACTCTCCGCACCCCTGCTCTTGTCCTGAGGTCCCTCCTCCCCTCCACTTTCCTCACCTGGTCCAGCCTGCTTGTCTCCTCTGACCCTCCTCTGTTCCTCTCCTCCTTTCCTGTCTTCTCCTCTCCTCTCCTCTCCTCTTCTCTCTTCTCCAACCACCCACCCACCCACCCTCCTGCTCTCGCTGCGGCCCAGACACTCTCACTAACTGCCTCTCTTCTGCTGTCGGTGTCTCTTCAATCCTCTCACTTGCTTCCTCTCTAACACACTCAAGGCAGTACAAGCAGTACAAGCAAGTTGTCCTCATTAGGCACACTCTCTCTCTCTCTTTCTCTCATTTCCCCTGCCTCTTTCTCCCCCCCCCCCCCCCCTCTCTCTCTTTCTCTCTCTCTCTCTCTCTCTCTCTTTGCTCAGTCCCTGGCTGCCTGGTGTTTCTCTACTGGTCTCTCTACTGTCTCCCAGAGGATATTAAGAGCATTGCCGTCTGTGTTTTATATAAAAGAAAGAAAGATTTGTCCTTGAAACCTTGATCCTCATAGCCCCCTCCCATTGTATAGTAGTCTCTGTCTAGTCTCTCTTTCTCTCTGTCTAGTCTCTCTGCCTGTTCTCTCTCTCCTTCACTCTCTCTTTCTCTCCTCTTTCCTCCTCAACCATCTTTTCCTCAATTTTCTTCTCCTCTGTATAAGTAGGTTAAATCTCAGGCATCTTAAATCAGGCTGTCAAAGCCTGCAATCCAGATTGTAAAAGCTGTCCCATGCTAGCGCAAGTACTCAAAGTTGTCATCTAATCCTCATTGGTAAAAGGGAAGAGGGATTATGCTTCTCCAAAGAAAGGGTGTGTTTATTCCTTAAAGATAAATTATTTCAGAAGGCAGACAGATTGTGTAACGTTGATTGAAACTGCTGCAATAGTGATGATGATCACAGGATACGATTAAAGAAACTCAAAGATATCTTCAAGATTTAGAGTTTAGGATAATGTGTCACCACACAAATAGCTTTTATGTAGTTAGCAGTCAATTTTAGATTTAGCATTAGAAGTTCAGATTTCAAGATGTAGTTGTAGAGGGCTAGATTTGGAGCTTTCTCTTGATGTCGGTATTTCCTCTGGAATAACATGGGATTTTATGTTACATCCATTCTTAAAGTGGTCATGCCATTGCAAGCCATGGCAGGTTCTGAAAAGGTACCTAATGATAGTTAGGCCATGTTAGGTGCAGCTGTAAAGGTTAATATAGTTGCTAATAATCATGTAATCCCTTATTAGACAAGCTCGTCAGTCACCCAGCATAATAAGCCAACGTAAAATGACCAGTAGGACTAGATACATATGTAGGCCAGTCTACGCATTCAGGTTATCTCAGAGTTCCTCAGGGCTCTGTCTCCGGTCCCCCCCCCCCTGTTGTCTGAGTTTGGTGCGCATTGTGGCGCCCATCTCACATGTCGTCCTCCTGTGCCCCGTGTCTTCATCGGCTTGATACCCGCCATCACCCCTCAGGCAGCCAAGGCCACATCCCTCCCATTGCCTCTAAATTCTGACCTGGAAGTGCAAGGCATTGTGGGCGGAACACTACCTGGGCACCATTTTAAGTTCATGGTAACTGTGAAATGATGCTGGTGTTTAATTCCTCATATGTGTCTTTACATTCAGCGCCGCAGCATTGACAAGAACTCTTGAATCTTTAGATGCTGATTTTTGCTTCCTCTTCTATTTGTACTCTATGGGGTTGGTCTCTGTGATGCTGATGATGATGATGATGATGTTGAGAGCTTTAGAGTTGCCCCTGATCATGCCCTTCACAATGCAGTGCACTTCCTCTGATTGCACGTCTGCTGGAGGCATGTCCCCTCTGCCTACCTGAGGGGTGATCCGCTTCATCCGGACCCCTGCGTCACCCACCCCACCCCCCACAAGAGTTGGCCATGGTGATGTCCGTTTGTGGAAAAGTGTTGAAAAGCACAGAAGATTATAAAGGTCTGATAACTCGCTTCCTGCTCATTGTGCTATGTGGCAGAAGCCAGTTCTCTGACATTGATGGCGAAAAAAAAGAAAACTAAATTAGATGAAAAACAAATTAGACAATCCTGCCGAATCTAATTTACCAAAATGGAGATTAAATGATCCATTTGAGACTAACAAGAAAGACAAATACAGAAAGTCCACCCGAGCACCATGTTGGCTAACAAAAGTGTTCTCAACCATTGACTCCTCTGTGTTGCTATGGTAACTGTACCCGTTGCGTCCCCCCTGCACTCCCTGAAGAGCCACCGCTGTTCTCCCAGAATCCCCTGTTCCGCTCCACGCACACCGCTCTTCCCGGATAATTTTGCCCCTTTCTGTTGCAGATTTTGAATCTCTGCTGCCCAACAGTTTTGAGTCGGAGGGCCATGTGTTCATTGCTCCCAGGTAGCTGTGCTGTGCTGTG
>JAGFZM010000398.1:209618-236474 GCA_017657215.1 Limnothrissa miodon | reverse complement strand
GTGTGTGTGTGTGTGTGTGTGTGTGTGTGTGTGTGTGTGTGTGTGTGCATGTATGTATGATGCACCTGTGTGTGTACTTTGGCAGGTCTCTGCTGCAGCAGATGCTGTACGGTGCAGCTTACCGCAGTTGGTTTGTGACAGGTGAGTGTGTTGTACTGATGCCCTGTCAAATCTGATCTACTCCCCCTGCCATCTCACTCTCTCCAGTTAAACCATAGAGTTTCCCCTCCACATCTTACAATCACTAGTATCACACGCGCACACACACACACACACACACACACACACACACACACACACGCACGCACGCTCTGGATGGATGTGTTCCTGTACACTTATAAACAGAATGATCAGATTGTCAAGTGCCATTTTCTTGACAATCAGGCACTGTGTGTGTGTGTGTGTGTGTGTGTGTGTGTGTGTGTGTGTCACAGATGTAGTGGATGCAGATGGGATGGAACTGAGAGAAACCAGCTGTGTTAAGATTCAGACTCAGTTCTACTTCACCAACGTCACCAGCTCCTATAACAGCCTACAGGACTGTGGCAACTGCTCTCGGTAGAGTATACACTACACACTAACACTGTAGATTACTCACACACACACACAGCGCAAATACAGGACTTTGATTAACAATAGCCTTTAAAGACTATCTGATGTATCACACACAAACACACACTAATAGCATGACACAGTAGGTACGTAGACCAGAGCTGCCGTATGAATAGTGATTGCCTGTGTCTAGGTTGTTTCATGCGAAACGGATCAACAACACCAACCTGCTGTTTGTGGTGGCGGAGGCCCTGCCGTGCACCTCGTGTGAGATTGAAAGGCTCTCTCAAGTGGATGTCGACTGTATCCTTTTGACAGCAGTGCACTCCTCACACCTCTCCAACAACCCTCACATAGCGGTGCTGGCAGTTTGCACCAACGTCCATGTCATGGCACTGTCTGCCACTGGGCCTATTCTCATACTACACAATGTGAATACGTGAGTGAATGGGGAGCTGTTTTGACTGTTTTGAGCTGACTTTTCTAGAATGGTGTGGAGAAAGGCAGCTATACTATTAGCACTGCTCACACATTAACAGGGGGCACCCAAGAACAACAGGGACAAGTAAAAACTCCCTGCTAAGGAAGAAACCTTAAGCACAACCACAACGCCAACCCAACTGCCAGAGGTTGGTGGAAGAGGGGACCTGTCTCTAATGTATATAGGGGTATTGGCCAGTGTACAGCATGTATGTGGGTGGGAGGGCACACTGTTGACAGCAAGGGACATGTTGTGCTGTTAATGGGAGGGAAAATGGCTTCCCGGTGATGCAGTGTACTGTATGCATGTGGGGGTGGGAGGGCATTCTAGTATGGCGGGAAACAGAAGGGGGAGTGGTCAAAGTGGGAGGGGTAGCAGTAGTAAACACAAACACATGGGAAGACAGAGAGACAGAGACAGAGAGCTGAGTCCAGCAGGGAGGTTCACAGGCCGCAACTTAACACTGGTGCTCTGAGTGCGGTTCCTTAACTCATCCCCAGTCAAAGAAGAGGACCCATGTGAAGCACTTGCTTCAGCACGGTACAGAAAAGGTCCCTCCACTTGTTTTGACTACAACATGGCGGTAAGTTCCAGTTACTCTAAGTGACATTTGTTTCTGTGTACAAGACAAAATTGGCATGCTCAGACGCATATACACGCACACATAATCAGTATCAGTGGCAAATCTCCATAGTATTTCTCAGCTATCCAAATGGCCAGCAAACATGGTGGGGGGGGTGGGGGGGTCACTTCAATTATACCAGAACTACAAGCTGTTGGGTTCCAGTAGAGAAGTAATGCATACTGGTGTTAGGAGACACATCCACACCCTACTATTCCCAGTGGGCTAAGCGTGTGGTGCTTGTGTTTGTGTGTTCCAGGAGAACTCGTCGGACTGTGGCCGGGCACATTCGTTCGGCCCCTCCATGAGCACCCTTATTTCCCTGCAGTTTCTCCTCTTCTCTATATGGGCCACTCCTCAGCTCCTGCCTCTGTCTCTTCTGTCTCTTTAACTCTTACCCCTGCCTTCTCCTTTTCTTTCTTTCTCCTCCTTCACCCCTTCTGCATTACTTAGACCTCTCTCTCTCTTTCTTTTCTCCCTTCCTCTTCTGCGCTCTAGACATAGATTATAAAGGGACTTCCTGTCAGCCTAATATGGAAGCCCATCTCTGTGCTGCTGCTACGCCCACTTAGCTTCACAGGTTGTTGCCTAGTGACAGTCGCCGAGCTATGTGGTCTCCAGCCAATCACCCTTCGGCTATGAAGGGAATTGCTGTCCTATAGTGTTTCTCTATGTAAAATGTTGATATAGCTGTGAAATGAAGTTGATGGTATTAGTTAGCGGCAGGGGCACAAAATTGTCACAGGAACACTTTCAGTCGCCAACCTGCTAAGTGAACGACGAATGGAAGATAAGACGCCTGCCGCCAATGGAACACTGTGTTTTAGATCCCATGACTCTTGACCGCAGAGGTCAAAGTTCATACCGTGTATTCATTGCAGATCCACAGAAGGCCATCTGTGTTCTGCTGCTTTTGCCTAACTTAAATGAAATGGGCTATGGAACTCTCAGCCATCCACATGCATTGAAAAAAGGGAAGCTTAAAAAATGTGATGTTTTGTGTTTAAAACAGATGGAAAAGAGAAAAAAATATCGGTGTGAGTATTCAAAGCGCACCTTCATAATTAATTGGGTAAATGGAGAGTGTAGGTGTTAACAAAAAAACATCTTGTCTGTTCATGCACTGTATCTACTTCTTGCCAAAATGAGATAGACTTTTGTGGTGTGGTTTTATTTTTCTAGCCAAATTAGATGGAGATAAAAAATATATATAAATGATAGAAGGACTCATCCTGGAGGGAAAACAAAAAAGGCAAGGAAAAAATCAAATGCAGGCCCATCTTGAAGCGTCCAGGAAGTATGGCGGCCTCCTCCTCCTTTGTCTTGGGACGAGGAACGTGTTGGCTACCCAGCCGCCACTGAATCCTCCTCCCCACCTCCCATCCCCCGGACATGCAGAGTGGAGAGCACCTAGAGGGATCTCGCACAATGCAGAAACACCTCTCTCCACTAATCTCTACTCCACTCCAGGGACGGGTTCACTGGGAGACAAAGCAGAATTGACAGCTGGGAAGGAGAGAGAGAGAAAAAAAAAAAATAGCTAAAGCAGACATTTTTATTTTGCAATGCAAAACTCCTCTGGCTCGATACAATCAGCGATGTGTAGGATCATCATTCGTGGGCCTCAGGAGAAGAGCTGACAGCTCCTCTGTGCTGAACAGGAGGCACAGCTGATAACATTTCCCTCACGTTCCTCCTGGGTTACCATCGCCACAGCCCCCAATGACAACAGCAAACAAACACAGCACTCACGCTTGACTCATTTTCCCACCACTGCTGAGATTGTGTGTGTGTGTGTGTGTGTATAACCAGATGTCCTGTCCAATGTACCTGCCATTCTCATTGCCATGCAGAAAGCCTCCAGCTGTGAGAACACAGCATCAGGCAGATGATAATGACAATAATGAATCACACACAGTAGTCTGAGGGGAAACTGAGTGTGTGTGTGTGTGTATGTATTTAGACTGGAAACTGTTTGTGTGTGTGTGTGTGTGTGTGTAGACTGGGGCACTGACAATAGTGGAGAAAGGGAACAACATGGCAACACGCCTCACTTTCCTCACATGCCTCAAAAAGGTTTCACTCGTGTCCACTTTCACCAGAGGGAAATTGTGCTAACTAAAAATGATAGTTTGTTTCTTTTTTGTGCATTTCCTGTATTTCATACACAAGAGCTATTCTGCCACTGAAGGCAATTTCAAAGGTTGACCTGATGAGCAGTGTGTGTGGTATTAGTTGAGTGTTCTTTAGTAGGGACTGGCGTTAACACAACGTATGTGTTTTCATTTTTCACATGTATTGTTATTCAATATTGTTTTTTTTTTATTTCTGAACATCTTTTTTAAATCAAACTCACTCATTTTTGTAGTGCCTTTTTGCACTTGTGTTGAACAACATGGGCTTTTTGTGGAGCAGGCTAGGGCAGGAGCCAGAGGGGCTCTGGTGTCCCGCCACAGGCCTTATAGGGGGATGCAGCCTCTCTCCCTCTTCTGGACGGGACTCTGTTGTCCTCATAGGGCCATTCCCATAGCACCATGGTTGACCAGACACTGTATCCTGAGTCTCTTTGGTGTGGGGACTTTAGCGAAAACTGCAAGGCATCCATGCATCGACAGGCCCTCAAACTTTGCCTAAACCGATGATGCCGTACCATGAGAAACCACATCTGGCTACGGCGCTATCCTCATAGCAAGCTAGTAAATGGATAGAGGGTTTGAGGTTTTCTCTGTCATGCAGTCAGTGGCTGTCCAGCATCATTGTGTCCGCAGGCCTTCTGAGGAAAAAGCTCATCTCTTTTCTCTCTGCAGTTCAACATAATGAGCCTTTGGAGCATCACTGTTCTATTAGAGCTACCTAACTGCTGTAAACCTTTTTCTGCTAGGAACGTGTGACATGTGTTTGTGTTTTTTTTTTGTGCTCTCGTATGGCAGAGATGTGTGCGTGTGTGGGTGGGTTGGTGGGTGTGTGTGTGTGTATTGGTGAGGAAGTTTGACAAATGTGTGCATATGTGAATTAGGTGGTCTTTGTTGTGTCAATTCAGTGTAATTCAGACAGTAGGGAAAGCGAGTGGTGTTTGCTACTCTATATCCACGCAAGTTCATTTGTCTCCTATGATGTGCGTATGTGTTTATGTCCGGGGTGGGTTGGGACATGGGAAGGGAACAAGGGGCTTGTTTTCCAAAAAAAAAAAAAAAGAATGAAAAGGACTATAAACAAGTCATCACTTGGGAAAAACTGTATTATCATCACAGCTGTGAGAAAAAGAATGTTTTCAATATTGATGTCTCCATTTCTATGACAACCTAGGTACAGTAGGAAGCCTCCCTGTGTTTCTGAAACTCTTCTCCTGCATTCTCTTCCTCCCACCCCCATCCCCCCACCTCCTCCATACCCATTATGGAATGACTTTCCAAGTTCCATAGCTAACTTCCCAAGAACTACCAATATTGCGGCAAACATTACTAATCACCCCATCAAGAAACTCATCCCAGATGTTTTGTCATCCCCCAATCTCTGCCATAGTGTATTGGGCCAGCCCTCATATGAGGTCACTATAAGTCAGTGTTCCTGACAACCTCCAGTCCACAACAGATCCACGAAGGCACCAAATCTATTGTTACCTCTCCTGCCTGGCACACAGTATTGGGAGTATTGGAGGACTCCTCTCCCACGTGTCAGGGGCTGTGACTGTTCCTTTGGCTTTCACTCGCTTTCATCTACATAATTAACAGGGAGGGTCCTAAAGACAGCAGACCAAATGGCTGCTTTCTTAGCGTACCCACACACCTGCCCACCACCCCCTTCACTACAACCTTTTCCTGCACTGGGATGGTTGGTGTTTAAAGCACTGTTAAAAAGCTACATGTCATCCACATATTCATGAGTGCAATAACCTATAATTCTATGCCCATTCCATAACTGTCTCTAATCTTTCAACCATCCTGGCTTTAGTAAGACTGACGACTCTCTGGTGGCCTTACGACTGGAGTGGTGTATGTCATTACCCAATTCTCCTTCTGACATGGATTCTTATGCTTTGTTCGCTTGAAGGTGTGGACCACGTTTAGGTTGAGGTAAAGGAGGAGAGCCTGGAGATGTTTGCAAGTCTGTGTGAGAGAGTGAATGTCTGTGTGATTGTCCTTCTAACGAAAAAAAAAAAACAAAGGGAGATTTCTGTTGGACTCATGGTCTAAAATTTTTTCGTGGTTTGACAAGATTTCATTTTGCCAAAAAAGACAAAAAAAGACAAGTTTGGTGACAGGAATGGCGGAGGGGGAGGGGGGCAGAAAGTGTCAGTCCGTTTAATGGAGGGGATGGGGGGTCAAATCACTCCCTCTACAGTACCTGCCTCCCGACCCTCTCCACCCTCCTGTCTATGTAGGTATGTCTCTGTGGGCAACACACGTATGTATGTCATTCTGTAGTCCTTAGTCTGGTGCCCTGTGACCATGTCTGACAATTGTGTAAAAGAAAAAAAGCAGTATAAAAGATTAAGATTTCAACATTAAGTGAGACTAAAAAAAGAAGTATAAACATACTATATATAGGACTAAAGTACATCTGATAATAATCCTGAGTTTGAGGTCAACTATCCAGTGGGATTTTTTTTTCTGTTTGTGCATTGATCAGTGTGTGGCCTCGTGCGACGCAAGTCACGTCGCTCCATTATTTTGTACAGAAGAAACTTCAAAAAAAAAAAAAAAAACAAGATGAGGGCAAAATTTGTAAAATATTGTGTCTGTGACTCCTTGTAAAATATTTTCAAATTGTTTATTACAGAGAATCAGTTATTAAATAATGTTCATATTTTTCACTTCAGATCCTTGTGTATTGTTGTTTTTCAAACATTCTATTATATCAATTATTAATAATTGATAATGTATGCACAGTACAGACAAAAATATACATGACATTCATAATAACAATAACACATATTCCTTTAAATGACAGTGGATTCGGAGTTATGTGCATGTAGTGGAACGCATTGTCAAAATGTTCTAGCAAAGATATATATTCCTAAACCTCTTTTGAAAGGACCTCAACTAAAATACTTTGTTGTTGCAAAATTAAATACAGTAAAAGACCCAAAGATCGATCATGGTAAAACATTGGAAGACATATAGCTCATCATCAGTATCTTAGGTAGCTCATCATCAGTATCTTAAGTTTTATATCTTAAAAATCTTTTAAAAATTAGTTATGTTTTTCACTGTGAATACATACAAAGATATACAGTAGGCCTATACAATTTATAAGCGAGAAGCGCAGCATAAAAAAACTATTTTTGATACAGGTAATTTAATTATTAAGTTGTAATTATGTTCATACAGATATACCTCATATTGTCATTGTACAAAAGCTAATATCTGATGCTGGCTATTTGGTCATTTAGTTAAAAAAAACTGTATTAATACAGAAATGCATTATGCTTTCAGATTAATCAAAATGAACCCCAAAAAATAAACTGCAAACCTTGTGTGGAGATTCATCTATGACACTTGATTGGGGTTTTCTGACCATGCTGACTTTTTCAGTCACAACATGTTCAGGAAATGCAGCAGGGTCTTGTGCCAGGTGTCTGGGTCGTCAAGGTAACAGGGATGGCCAGCTTCTTTCATCACCACAACTTTGTGATTGGCCAAGTGGCTGAGGTTTCTTAGTGACAACTCCCCAAGCTGAGTGTCTTGGTCTCCATAGACAATAAGACTTGGTGTCTGATAGGATAGACATATTGGAAGCCAGATGTTTCAAACAAACCATTCAGGTCAATACATATACTTGTGTATAGGCATATATGCCACCACACCTACAAGTCTGCCAACTGATTGCTGACTGCATAGACTACTGATCAGCTTTTCTCAGCTGAACTACAATGAAAAAAAGCCAACATACCTGTACACTGGCATATTCCTGAGCGCTGAACTTATCTGTGCAGATGGGTGCAATGGGCACATAGGCCTTGAGCATGGAGGTGTGCTGGAAGAGAAAGGGTAGGGAGTACATGCCACTAAGGGAGGGACTCACTACCACAACAGGGCCCAGCTGAAGAGCCTCACACACCTGCTGAAGAAAAGCTCCAGGGGCCAACTCCCCAACAGCAGCGGGGGCCACCGCAGCATTTGATTGGCCGAGCCCTATGCAGAAAACAAAGAGGACTGAAATGAAAGGACTCATGAGTAGGCCTCCTTCGTACAGTATCTGCTTGGTTTGTACGTGCTGTTGCCAGGTTGGAACTATGCTGAGACAATACTGAAACAGACTGATGGCCACTGAGGGCAGTCCTTTAGGCTACATGGAGACATTCTACTTTGCCTCTGTGAGGTCCGCTCAGCTTTTAACCTTATTTGAATATTTTAAACAAAAATATATTTTAAACCTTACATTTGAACTACTCTGCTACTTTTGAGAACATCGACATCAGAGAAGTTTGAAAGATATGCCAATGTTTGTCCAGTCCTACTTCCTGAGGTGAAAGGGACACGTATGGGATTAATTAGACATTACAATGTTAATTCTGTTGAACTGACTGGCACATTTTTACCATAAGAGAATAGGTTTACTAGCAATGATCATCATCAAATGTTGTAATAGATATCTGCATCAATCTTTCCTGCTGGTCTAACTGAGCTGTGCCTATGCAATTCAGTAAGGGAGAGAGCTTTATATAAGGACTGTCACAGAAAGCAAAAGGTAAGAGTGAGGGGTGTGTTTACATAACACAAAAATAAGTTGGCATGTGCCTAATTCTGTGGTCCCAAACATTACTTTGCTTGTGACCTGGACAATTTTGACACGGCAGGTGTTTACAAAGTTGAATAAAACTCCCAAAATATGATGAATTATTACCGTTTGTTTAGTGTGATGCACTGTAAACAGAGTCATCAAGCCCCATGACCACCCAACTAATTTACATCACAACTTGATGCATTGCATAGGCCTATTGTTGTCAAGCGATTACAGAAAACCTGTGAGGAAAGAAAGGTATAGTCTGAAGTGGGGTGGTCGGATCGCTCACGGGTCTGGTCCAGACTCCAATAGGCCTGGGCCTACCGTTTTATAGGCCTACTCCCCTTTCTGACAATGATAGCGCTGACTTTTCCCTAAAGTAAACATACACGGAATTCCGGAAAATTCCAATTTTCACAATAGGAACATCTACCTGGAAGATCGATAGCCACAGCTCGATAGCCAGCCTTTGCCAAAGTTTCAAGGGTGCCGATACTGAGCCAGTTTGCGGAGGAGAAGCGGATGCCATGCAACAGGAGAACGGTAAGCCGTGGCTCTGTTCCTGGTTCGCTCTGTCGGTAAAACAAGGGCGTCCCACTGCAAATATCCACAGTCACTGTACCTTCACAGAGCTTCACAGCAGACATTATGCAGAGAAATGCAAACACGGGGTATCCGAACCTATCTTAGGCTACTCTTTCCACAGACAATGTCAAATTAATAGCAACACCCCGCCTGCTGCTGTAAACAAACCCAAAAGCGTGTAGACTAAGCTGACAGCGGGTTGAAGTTCATTCTTTTTTTTCTCACAGGAAGCGAGTTTTGAAAGAAGTCTACTGACCTCTAACGGTTGGCTAAAAATAGTACACGCGTCTTGAAACAGTGGACAATAAACAGGCTAAACACCCGCAGAGTTGAGGGTTGTTCAAATACATGATCTTGGCACAATGCGCAATAGACCAATCTGAAGAGGATGTTCCAATATGTTGGCAGTTCAATTAAATCAATCAATTTGTTTTTAAATAAAATTAATTGATTTGTAGCTAGTGAATATTTGGGTCGCGTTATCCTTGCCAGCCTAATAATCATTCAGATGTAGTAATGATCCAGATATATTGTTCATTTTATTGTTTAGAATATTCCAATTAAGGCGAGCGACCAGTTCAGTAGGCCTAAGTCATTAAACGCAGTCAAGGGGGATAATTTATTAGCTATGAAGGATAGAATGGAAATTGCCAAGGGCAACTCGCTGGAAAAAACGCGTCTAACAGTCAGATTTGGTTAACTATTAATTCATTGATTGCACAGTTGCAATGCGCCAGTGTTAGTGTCCGGGGCGACGTCAGGACAGTTTTTGGCTTTTAAATAGCCTATCCTAACATTTATTTTCTCAAACAGGCGAGCTTTAACAGGCATTAAATGTGTCACGCAGACTCCATATTTCTGTGTTTATGAAGAATTTCGGAATTCAGTTCGGATATCCCTACGACCACAAAAAAGTTTTTGGGACAAGTTCCAGCTAGACCATCCCCAGGCTACTTCCAGGACTCAACACAGTAGCACGACTATGAACGCAGTTTTTGTCAGCACGTTATTGTTATTCTGGAGTTTCCCTGCCTACGGTAAGGATTTAAAACGTGCTGGTAGAAATGAATACATTCGGTTTTTGGTTAACGGGTTTTATGTTTCGTATTTATTATCAGTCCACAAAATATCAATAATTCATTGAACGACAATATTTCAACTCTCGTCAGCTCAGTGAGATTAGACAACGTTCACCATGGATCCAAGTGGTGATACATTAAGATAGCCTACAATAAATACATTTAGGACAGGCTACGTATGGTGCAGCTAGACTCAATTTAAGTCTACTTTGGTATGCTACATAGGTTAAGCTACATCTACTTCAGCCACATTAGGAATACATAAAGTGCGCCAAGACAGTAAGACAGGGCGTATAAAACATTGAAGAGCACTGATTGTTTTGGGATAGATCCAGTAGGGTGGAGGTAAGGTAGAATGGTATACCGGCATGTACAGCTGTACATTCAGTTGCATGGTCAGATCAGTGTGAACACATGACAGTCATGTTTTGTTCAGCATTGTGAGAACAAAAGTCGTCTATTTACACAGCATATGCGACACCATTCATGTAATTTTCTTGCATTTTTTATAAACTGAAATTTCGTTGGCTCAGGTCATAAATAATGGGTTAATTGTGCCAATTGTTGGGTTAGTGTCATCGTTTTTAATTCCTATGCGCAGACATTTGTGTGTCTGCCCTGGTTTGTTTTTAATTGTGTGAAGTAGGCCTATGTCATCCATCTGTGGTGGAAGAGAGGATCTTGGGTCCAAAGGTTGTGTGTGTGTCCAGGGTTCGCCTTATTGTCACAATACATGGCATTAGGGATAGAACAGTAGGCCTAGATCATGTTTGATTAGACAGATAACACAAAAACACTTTAAATAGTCACTTTAGACCTTAATCATTGAAATAATTTGTATTTGGCTTGCACTAGAGTTCTTGTTGGAAAAAAATGTGCTTGTTACAGGTTCAGTTGAGTGCTTGTTCTGGTAGTTTCATGTTTATATTTATGTTTATAATATACTTTTCTGTTGCGCACAGGAAGTCGGAGTGCACTAAATGACTATCAGCGCTCAGAGGGGAGGGAACTGGTTGCAAAAACCTGGAATGCAGACAGGGTGCGCCTGATACCTGGCCTCACGCTAGAGCAGTGTGCCCAGAGATGCACGGATGCCACAGACTGCAGGTTTTATCAATCAAACCCTCCACCCCACCCCATTACCACCACCCCTACCCCCTCACACACACACACACATACTCACAAACTGGTAAGCACTCAAACTATTCGCACTCTCAATGATGTAGCATGACATCACTTCTGCTATCCTCAGTCATCAAGGAAATCATCTACGAAAGTCATATGAATATATTTACTGATCTGTCTCAGAAATCCCATGGTGTGCAAGCTTAATATCACCAAAGCAAATGGCAACACTTCAATTTAAGTCTTTGATTGTAGTTTGTCGTATTTAGCCAAAGTTTTAAAATGTAAATAATTATGTCCTCATTAGAGCATTCAACTATGAGACTCGTCCAACTATTAGTTGCAAACAGCTGCCCTGGGTTGGAGATGGAGACAATGCAGAGGTCAAGAGAAACGTGAACTGTGACCTTTATGAGAAGAAAGGTCTGCACCGTAGGATTGTTTTCTGCCATCAGCATGCCATGACATATATTCAGCTACACTGAATGATTTTGCACACTGTTAGCATGTTGATACTGTATTCTTGATTACTGTAATATATTATACAAATATTATGCTTATCCGGTGCATACTCAAACAGAGATCCTCTTTTCTTTGGATGTTTGCTTATTTGTGGCTAGATTGCAGGAGAGGTCTGTGTACTTTTGTGAAAGATGTTTCAGCATAAAGCAGACTAAAGAATTCTGGAAAAGGAATAGCTTGTCACACCAACATCTGTCTCTGTATTGAAACAATCTTTGCAATCTAGGTTGCATTACATGCATTCTAGGTCTCAGTTTCTCAGCTTCTCAGCTCAGTTCCAACATTTTGGTGGCAGAAGGATCTGATTTGCTCTGTGAATTGTGTTGTTTATTTTGGTTGTAAAGTAAATAGTTACATCATGTTTGTTTGTTTGTTTTGATGCCCAGTGTATGTTAGGAAGTGCATTGTGGGAAAAGGGGAAGACTACCGTGGAAAAGTGTCTGTGACAAAAAATGGACACAAGTGCCAGCAGTGGTGGTCCAAGTTCCCTCACGATCACAGGTGAGACCACAGATCTCAAAGGTTTACTTGTTATATCCATTGATACTCCCTGCTAAAGTGGTCCATTTAAAACACTTAAAACATTTAAAACGGTGTTCCCCTCTGAACCCTCAAAGACTTCAGAAAGACCATCAAAGTGATTCAATCTTTTGTTAAAGGACACCCAGTGTTCTCAATCATGCTAAGAAAGAACTAGAAAAAAGACTTAGATAGAAAAGTTCAAACTGAAAATGATTTTCTGATCCCCATTTAGCTGTGGTTTGTGATTTGGTCAATCTTGTATCAGATTCTCTCATTCTTTCTCTGACAGCAATCATTGAGCTCAAACTACAAGGCTATGGATTAACACAATAGATTAGTCCTTTAATGGCAAGAATCATGAAGTTCTTTACCTAGTCATGAAGTCCATTTATGCTGATTATGCTGATTTAATTTTATGGTTTGGTTTGGCAACATATTAGATTTATCTAACTATTTGTGACATCATTTCAAAAGCCCCTTCAGTGAATTAACTTTACCATGTTTGTTAAATTGTATTTGTGTACAGATACTTTAAGAACTCACTGGGAGTTCAGTGGGAAATGTGCTGTGTTCTAGTCAAAACCCAGAGCCAGTATTATTTCACAGCCAGATCATTTTTCAGGGTTCCTGCTCACGGGGGCCTTAGGATTGAGCTAGAGTCAGGACCGCTCTCACCTCCTACTTAAGTCATTTCTTTAAAAAAAGTGTTCATTAAAGTGGGGGGCATTAAGTTGTTCTGTTAGACTGCCCATAGGCACACATACACATGCACAAATAACAAAACACACTCACACACACACACACTTATGAAAACTACTTGTCTGCTGCTGCAGATGGACTCCCACGGCCACTAATGGTCTGGAATTGAATTACTGTCGGAACCCAGACGGTGATCCAATCGGACCTTGGTGCTACACAACTCATCCAGAGCACCGCTATGAGACCTGCAATATCCCCCATTGCAAAGATGGTATGTCTGCAAGAGTGTTGACTAAAATAGGAGAGAATATTTTGGAGAACTGAATTTAGTTGGGAAAGATTTCTCAAGATTAAGTCATTTGAGCTGCTTGCTGAGAATGAGGAGCAAATTGATAAGTTAGTTCGTTTTTTTTCATGTGAAATCATTTTGTGTGTTTGTTTCTGCCAGAGGTGTGTATCACGTGCAATGGGGAAGACTATCGGGGGCAGGTGGACCACACTGTTAGTGGGCGCGAGTGTCAGAGATGGGATCAGCAGCATCCACACCAGCATATTTACCAGCCTGAGAAGTACGACCACACAAGCTTCACACACACACACACACGCATGCACACACACACACACAAAGCAACAGTTTATCCACTTATGCAGAAATGTACTAACAATGTGTGTGTGTGTGTGTGTGTGTGTGTATTCTGTTTGCCAGATACCCAGAGAAAAGCCTGGATGATAACTACTGCCGCAATCCTGATGCGTCTCCAGTGCCCTGGTGCTACACTACGGATCCTCTGGTTGAGAGGGAGGACTGTGAGATCAGCAGATGCAGTAAGCCAACACGCTGCAGTGCTAAGCCACATTCATATACAGTACTTACACATTTATATACGTTATATAACACACATCTCTCAAAATATATTGTCTTTGCAATGCCACCCAATTAATGCTCATCTTGCTCTCCTGTGTCATCGTGAGTAGCAATAGAATGGATAGAAAACATTATGGAGACCTTTCAGTTTCACTATTTCTTAGCGCCAAATCTCCAACGACTAAATGGGAAGGTGAATATGACACATAGCCTGTTGGCCAGAGGCCAGAAAATTCAGATGTTGTGTTTTTCAACTGCAAACAGTAGGTGGTGCTAAATTCTCTCACAAACTTCAGATTAAATGTCAATTTTTTAAACATTTTTTATTGGCTTCACATTCAGATTCAAGTATGTTGGAAAATGTAACAATACCAAGAACTATTTTGTATATTAACTGAAAGACTTCAAACATACAAATTGTCAGTAGGACAGTTTTATAGGACATCTGTAAAGTCAATATTACATTGTAATAATGATGTGAACCCATTATTAACCCATTATGTAAGGTGTCTAATCTGTCTAAAGCTCCAAAAGATAGAGGTGTCCCTTGCCCTCTTGTCTGCATTCTTCTCTCCCAAATCTCTTCTCTCCTCATCCATCTCATTGACCCATGTGTCCCCTGTCATCCCATTGTTGTCTGTCTGCTGCTCTTGGCATTCTCTCATTCTTCTTGTCGTTTTCATTCTTTCCCCATCTCTCACTTCTCCCCTCCACTCCCCCCAACCTCTCTTCTTGTTCTGTCTCCTTTTTCATACTCTCCTTTCTTTTTGGCTTCATTTTCCCCCTCTGCCTTCTCTTCTCCCCTCCTTCTCTCCTCTCATTTCCCTCCATCTCTTATTCTCTCCATTTCTCATTCCCTCCATCTGTTAGCTGGGGCTCCAAAGCGGCGTTTGCGCTCCAGCTATACCACCAACTGTTTCCGTGGCCGCGGGGAGGATTACCGGGGGAAGGTGAATGAGACAACTTCAGGGATCCCCTGCCAGCGCTGGGAGGCCCAGCAGCCTCACGTTCACCCCTTCTACCCACAAATTTATGAGTGCAAGTGAGCCACAAATGTTTCCAAATCCCTACATATTGACTTTTACTATTTCTCTGCATCCTAGTCTCTTGCAAAAAAGGTGAGCGTTTTAGTAAGTTCTCCATAAGCTCCCAAAGAAACCATATTGCCTGGAATATTCACCATTGTTTTCTGATGAGATAGATAGATAGATAGATAGATAGATACAGTTGACACACACATCTTTTTTCTTTCTTTTAAATATCACAAAATGAAACATGTCTTTTTGTGCTATTTGTGTTGACTGTATAGAAAACATGCTTATAAAATGACAACTTGCAGATATCAAACTAATCATAACATATAGAAAACATGCTTATACAATCGGATGGTCATAATTCTCATGAATTTGTTCATGCAGGCCATATGAACACATTACACAGATTGGAATCATTTTCAGTTTCATTTTACTTTTCGGTCCACAGTAACAATACTTACATAAACAAAATACATACATAAGCATTGTATGGCATGTCTTCACTAATATGTACTGGAATATATTACAAAAGTATGTAGATAAATATAGACTGTCAGACAGACAGACAGACAGATAGATAGATAGACAGAAAGACGGATAGATGGATAGATAGATTTTATTTATCCTGAGGGAAATTAAGGTTAATGTTCTAATTGCATGATCATGTGACACCCAGAGTGATCAACGTTTTTTGTGCACTGGCAGGGGTCTGGAAGAGAACTACTGCCGGAATCCCGATGGGTCTGAGGCTCCCTGGTGCTTCACATCCGTCTCAGAGATGCGGACAGCACTGTGTCTGCAAATCAAGCGCTGCGCTGATGACATTGAGGCAGAAGGTGCAGTAGAGAACCATTTTACGGTTCTAGTAAGAATCCATATGGTTAACATACTTTAGATCATTAATTTAGACCGTACTTAAGTCATGCATGCATGGTTCTTGTAGATCTCTTTGTTTGAGCCTCAGATATTTTATGAAGTTAACTGTCACACCTCACCTGAGCCCAATCCAATCCCATGTCCAGGAAAACTAGGGCTGTCAAGGCAAGGTAGCCATGGTACTCTTTACACCCATGTGTTCTCATTATAGATTGCTATCATGACAATGGAAAGAACTACAGGGGTACAGTTCACAAGACTCGCAAAGGTATCAACTGCCAAAAGTGGAGTGCGCACACCCCACACAAAACCATGTGAGTTCCACACAACAAATTCAAGGAATAGTCCATAATGGTTGTCTTAGATTATAGGAAGTGTATACATTGTGTCAATAGCACAATCATGTTAATCACATGTATAAACGTATTTATTATATAGACAAATCAAAGTGTCCCTAACAGATTCTGTATAGGACTTCTGATATGGCCAGTGCACTAGGCCAACCTGAAGTCTGTCAATTTCATCTTGAGGTAAACCTCCATGGAAACTTAACCTCTCTCTCGCTCTCTCACTCTCTTTTTCTCTTCTTAGTTTCTTTTCTTAAGCAACTGCTCTGTATGTTCAATAAATCAGGTGACATTTCAAATTTCCAAACCTGCTTAGAATGTGCTGTTGTATGCAGCTTCATTTCAGTTTGAATTTAAATATTAGCCTATATTGCCATAGACAGCTACGAACATTTTCATGGAAAGACTGGCCTCCAAAAAGAGTGATCATTAAAATTAAAATTAAAATTAAAAAGAGTCATCTTTTTACATAATTTACAGACATTTACCTCAAGATGGCGTTGACAGCAAGACAACTTTAGTAAAGTGCTGGTCAAATAAAGTGCTTGTCAAATCATTTTTACAGATTGTCTGTACACTTAACTTTTTGATAATGTGAACGCAGCTGTACCGAACCTGGGTGCAGACCCGGGACCGGACCCGAGTCCGCCTGAAAGAGGTGGTCTGGGGTACAGTTAGTTAGAACGCTCAAGCACTGTACGTTGCTAAGCAAACATTCTAAAGAATGTAAAAATCTTTACTTTTTATCATTGTTTTTATGTGAGATATTCTGGAAGCTTGTGTCTGAAGCTTATGACATAAACGGACCAGGGTGCGGAGACAAACGTGTAAAGTGAACAGAGACCAACTGCGGTAGGGGTCTGGGGCAGTAAAAGTTAAACGGACCCAGTGTGAAAGCACCCTTAGAGTCAGGAACACTTTGGTTTATCTTTGGCTATCCTCTACTCACTCAAGTAGCATTGTACTTGCATTGCACATTCTGTCACTGCAGAGGTTTCCATAATTACAGTGTAGTTTCAGTCTCTTCAGTTTGGAGTGGAGCATCATGTGGAGTATCAGGAATACTCCCTCAAAGGTGCTTGGTTACAAACACCTCAGATATCTCTGCATATCTCCAGGATCAACCAAAAGACTAACCCTGAGGCAAACCTGACGGAAAACTACTGCCGCAACCCAGATGGGGACCTCCATGGACCCTGGTGCTATACCACAGATCCCAAAACAGAATTTGACTACTGTGCTATCAAACGCTGTGGTAATGTAACAGGTTTATTTTCATGACTGGCTCCTTCATGGTTCCATCTATTCTTTAGAATTTCCTTTATGTGGTTAGTTTTAGCATACAAGGATATCAGCTAATATGTTTGTGAGCAATACAAAACAAAAACTAAATAATCCCAAAAGGGTTTACATACCTTATATTTTAAATGCTCAGTTCTGAGTGAAAATTACTTTTCTGTCTTCTTCACTATCTTCAACTCAACCTGCTCACTCCATCCACATTAAGAAATCACTCATTTCCTCTCGTGTTAGTGAAGGGCAGAAGGTAGAAGGACTCTTCTCATGCAGTGGAGTAGCTGACAGCAGAGTCCAGTTCAGTATTCACAGAGGTCAGGAGAAAGTGTAAGATCTGTAATGCTTTACCCACTGATGCTTTTCAACAGATGGAGTGGTCACTGAACCCAGCATAAGACCACCAGGTGAGTATATTTGTTATGTGTTATTATTTTTTCTTTCATTATCTGTTTTAGGTTCACATACTCATACTTGGGTGCATATCCACCCTCATGCAATTAGCATGCCATTTTTTGAAACTGAAAAGGAAAGTTCTGATAAACATCACTAAAATCTTTTGTAGTATTTTTTCCCTAATTACCTTCTAGTAAAAAAGCAGTCTGCTTTGCGTGTGTCTTTGTCTATGTGTGTGTGTGTGTGTGTGTGTGTGTGTGTGTGTGTGCTCATTGGGCACAGAGAAAGTTGAGTTTAGTGAGTGCGGGAAGAGAGAGGACCGGCCTTCCCCAAGGCTGCGGATTGTTGGAGGGATGCCAGGAAACTCCCCCTGGACTGTCAGTCTCCGAGACAGGTCTGCCGCTGCCCCACTGCCCGATGCACACATCTCCAACCTCACAGCGCAACCTCTCAGATTCTTTAGCTGGGGAGCCACGGGTCCACTATTCATTAGTTCACTAAAAGTTTTACTTTGATTTGTACACTACATCAGTGGAAAATGTCAGGGGGAAATGTTTTGAATATGTATTGACTCTCTGTTTGTGTCCTCTTTCTGGACAGAAAAGGGAACCATTTCTGTGGGGGCTCTCTAGTAAATTCCAAATGGGTTATAAGCACAAAGCAGTGTTTCTCCTCCTGGTATGGCTGTCTCCTTTTCTGCCCATCTTACACTCTCAGCATCTTTTCATTTTCATCATCTAGCTTATCTTCTTTAATAGATTTGTATGCATGTTTTGCATGTTTTGTGTGTGTGTATGTGTGTGTGTGTGTGTGCAGCTATGTGGATCTAACAGGCTACTCAGCAGTGATGGGAACTCTCTATCGGGACCCAAAGCCAGGAGAGCCTGACAAGCAGGTCATCTCCCTCACCAAGATAATCTGTGGACCCTCGGAGTCCCACTTGGTCATGCTGCAGCTGGAGACGTATGTGCTTTCTCTGTCTCTGTCTCCCTATCTCTCTCTCTCTCTGTCCCTCTCTCGCTCTCTCTGTAAATAATCACCTCTCTCTCACACATACACAACAACACAGACAACACACTTATGAACTAATCCCTACTAATGCTTTCCTCATAATTACTGTACATAATGTATCTCTCATGTTCTTATTACATAACTAATTCTAATAGCTTGTGTATCTTCTTTCTTTTACACATAACAACAATCGATTGCTGTTTTTTGGTTGAATTCATTGCGTCCTCTGTCTGTCCTTCTGTCTGTCCTTCTGTCTGTCTGTGTCCAGCCCAGTGCAGTTTAACGAGCGCATCTCTCAGATCTGCCTGCCCCCCGAGCGGTACATCGTTCCTGAAGGCACTGAGTGTGAGATTGCTGGGTGGGGGGAGACCAAAGGTAAACACACACCAGAGCATCATCAACTCCACCTTTATTCATCAGTCTCTTTCTCCAGCCCATCATATGGAGAAAATTAGATTGGAAAGATTACTTAATAAATGATTCATAATTGTGATACATGCAACTGTATCCCCATTGCAACACTATGCTATACTGTTAAATATGACTGAAAATGTCTCTTAATTATGGATAATCAATAATAATTAGAATCGTATATACAATTTTTAATTGCATGAATACACTCTGACTGTATGTCCTGCAGCTAGTATGTGCTCATACCTCCCTGCAGGCACAGGGGATGATGGCGTGTTAAACATTGCTAAGATGCCCGTCCTTAGCAACAAAGAGTGCAACAAGCATTTCCGTGGCCGCGTAAAGGAGAACGAGATGTGCACCAGGGCGTTCCATGGAGGCGTGGGTGCCTGTGAGGTAACACAAAGACAGGCAACCTTTGGGTGCTACTCGCTTTGGCTTTTACTCTGTGCAGTTTGCAGGAGAGCTAACTCTTCTCTCCACTCCTTTTTTGGTCTGTCACTTTTTTTATCATTCTGTCTTTTTTCCTTCTTCCATCTCTCTTGCTTTCTCAGCGTGACTATGGAGGGCCCCTGGCCTGTCAGTACAGTGACTGCTGGGTGCTGGAGGGGGTCATAATCCCCATGCGACGCTGTGGCCACCCTGGACAGCCCAACATCTTCATCCGGGTCTCTTTCTATGTGGACTGGATCAAGAAGGTCATGGTCATGGCCTAGCAAACCCAGAGCACCTCAGACACACACCACACACACACACACACACACACACACACACACACACACAATTTCCCACACCAGATGCTTTCTTCATGATAGTGGCCCTAAGTTACATATAACCAGGTCATTTATAGTTGTGAATATTATACTCTTTCTACACTTTACATTGTCTTGTCTTATCATTGTGTTGTCTTCACTTTCATGTGTTAAAATAGGTTTGTGATAAACAACTATGTTCAGTGTCTGTGTGTGTGTGTGTGTGTGTGTGTGTGTTTGTGTGTTTTTATGTGTTTCGGGTCACATAATTGATGTGTGACAGAAAAAAATAGATACGAGTATATAAGCAGTTTGAGTCTTCATAGTCTTCTGAGTCTTCAGTTGCAGTTTCAGTCAGAGTTCTGAGTATTTGGGAATAGGTGATTTAGTAAATTATGTTTTTGTTTCAGAGATCTGCAATCTGCGTCACTATATTGATGCATGGGACTAACGAAGCTCTGAGTTACGTAGTGACATGAGCATCTTATGACGCATTCATAACTTCCGGTCTGTGGCTGTCATTTGGTTTGTTTGGTTGTCAAGTGCGACACCTTTGTAAGCAACTAACTGAAACAGCTGGTGTATGGCTGATCTTTGCTGTGCTGATGCAACTATGCCCCAAAGCGCACCTATCTCAGGACCAACACTGATGCAGCAGTCTCCACCACTCAGATTTATCAAATCAATATTTATGTCTTACTTAGTATTTGTATCTCTCTCTGAGTTTCTCTCATTGCATCTCATTATTATTCTTGGTCTTTGCACCTGGAATTAAACATTCTCTCTTGCATTCCTTTAATGGCCATTGTTAATAAAGTGATCTACTTACAGTGGTCATCATTCTTGACTTGCAGATAAAGAGCCTACCTACACACACACACACACACACACACACACACACCTCCAGGGCAGTGGGGTGTCCGGCTGGCCATCTTTTGGTGACATGAATGCATCTGAGCCATGGATAGAAGTGTGAGCACTGCACATTCCTGGCAGTTCTATAGGACGGTTTCTGAAGGCCAGCAAGCCAATGAGCCTGATGGAATCCAGCTTAAACAAACCTCAAGACTGAAGCCAGTGCCGCACGCAATGTCAAACAATACAACCTCATTTACACACACACACACACACTCACTCCTACTCCTATGATCCCTTTTAGTACATTGTCTCCCATAATTATAAAAAAACTGACCTACAACAGAAAATGATGATTGTTGATGTACTTTTACCTTATGTACAACAGGTATACAGTATGCAACACACATTTCAGGTGGACTTTACATAGATAGGTAATGTCTTGAACATAGATGAGAGGGGTTACATAGATTCACGAAGAGATCTTTATGTGTTTAAGGTCCGCCTCTCAAATGGGAGGTGGCTTTCACTATACTGCAAAGGCTGTTACGAAAGCCTATAGCTACGCTTCTAAAGGTTGGCAAAGTAAGCAATGCTTGAGTCTGTGCTGCAGACTTAAGCTATACAGCTCGCTGTGTGTTAGGGAGGAAAAGAAAAGAGAGACGCAGGTAGACACATGTGAGTAGGTTACTCAATTTCTAACATTTATTCCCTTGGAAAATAATTAATCGTTTATTATTTGTGGCTTGTTTAATTTTTTATGTGCATGACAGCCAATGTACGTCAGCTATACAGCTGTATCGAGAAAGCCAGCTGTAAAGAATAAACGTGTTTATTAAATTGAAGTGAGAGAAAAGTGCATTAGCTTTTGATGTTTAGAGGAGCCTACGCAGTTTCCTCTAACAAGGGTGTGGAGATGAAACTCAGACTTGGTTTAAGGTTCTAGACCTTACCACAACAAGGTCGCTTATGTTATTAGTCTTAAATAGGCACGAAGCACGCATCTGCTTCAGAAGTATTTTACGCGGAGAGTTACTGGTTTCCATCTCTTAGACAGTGTTGCCTGGTACTAATGGCCAATTACTGAAAACATTATTCTGTCAGAGTATGTTTCCCTTCTTGTTTACAGTACTGTGCACTATGGTGGGTTAAATCTGTTCGGTTTTGGGTGGCTGTAGCACAGCGACCAACCAATGTTTACATGAGTGTCTGCAGCACGTTGTACGGATGCCGAGAGCTTAATGCTTGAAATGCGAATTGGGTAGTTACATTTCCAAATCTAAGAGCCTATTTTATTCTATTATGTGTCTTTATCAGACTCAGATGCTGAAATTTTTCTTCTTTTTTTTTTGTTTCTTTGGTATTAATGTTATGTTCAGATCACAGCTGTCAGGTTGAATTTACAGTAGCAGACTAATCGTTGAACTTGTTAAACTTGCTTTCTAGGTAATTGATTATTAAATGTATTATGTTTACGACAATTATGTGTTGCATAATTGGTGTGTAATAATAGGTGTGTCTGTGTGTATATTTGATAGAGGGATATATACATATATATACAGTACAGGCCAAACGTTTGGACACACCTTCTCATTCAATGTGTTTTCTGTATTTTTATTTTCATGACCATTTACATTTTAAATTCTCACTGACAGTGACATGCCATCCCATCCAGTTTGTGTTTAGTTGGACGAGCATTTATTTTTCAACAGGACAATGACCCCAAACACACCTCCAGGCTGTGTAAGGGCTATTTGACCATGAAGGAGTGATGAAGTGCTGTGGCAGATGACCTGGCCTACAAAGTCCCCAGACTTTAACCCAGTTGAGATGGTTTGGGGTGAGCTGGACCGCAGAGTGTAGGCATATGGGCCAATAATTGCTAAACACCTCTATAAACTCCTTCAAGACTGTTGGAAAACTATTTCGGATGACTACCTTTTGAAGCTCATTGAGAAATTACCAAGAGTGTGCAAAGCAGTAATCAGATCAAAGGGTGGCTATTTTGAATAGAATAGAATACAAAACATGTTTTCAGTTATTTCACATTTTTTTGTTCAAAAGTACATAACTCCACATGTTCATTCATAGTTTTGATGCCTTCAGTGAGAATCTACAATGTAAATGGTCATGAAAATAAAGAAAAACACATTGAATGACCCTTTCAGACCCTTTCAGCAAATTATACATCTTTGTTTATTTTGCTGAACATCAAAACTGCAATATAAAGCATGTAGTCTTCTTCAAGACAGAGAGAGCTACATAAGGTCTCAGAATATCTAGGATTGATGGTGTAAATAAGCAGTCTTATTTTTTTTATTTGCTTAGTGTAGTGCCTTATGCAAAATATATTTAGGTAGCTCAATAGAAAGGTCATCTTTTGTCACATCTACATGACTATTATTTCACATCTGAATTATGTGAATGTTTAATCATTTTTCTGTATGCAGATATTGAGGTTTCATAAAGTTAGCAAAAAAAATTCTATAAAAAAGTGAATGTGTGTTATTGCAATTTCAAATGCAACATTTAATTTAATTTTAATTAATTCAATTTAATTTTCTTGCATAGAAATTAGCTTGTTAAGCTCACATAGTTTTATGAAAAAGTTTTACTGCTGTAATTTGTGCATTGAGCAGCCCAGTCCTCACCCTTTCAGATTGCGAGCTGCAGAGGTGGTCCATGCTCCTGTGTCTGTCTGAGAGAGTCAGGTGACCAGGGCGGATGGAGGCGGGGTCCAGCAGTCAGAGTGTGGAGGAGGCGGGGCCTATCTCAGGGGAGGAGCCACAGGCTGAGCCACCACGTCGCGGGAGGGGTCGGCCACGTAAACAGCAGGAGGTCAGATGTTAACATCATAACAGTGGGCGCCATGGTGATTCCTAGCTGATCCCAGGGCAAGTCTGGCTTTCTCAGAATGAAATGACTTGAGCTCTGTCCTGAAGTGACAAAAGCTGGCTATGTGATCTCACTGATGCGGCAGTGTCAGATTTCTTGTAACATGTAGTCTACATTAATTTCACCTGTCTGGCATTTGGGTCACAGCCTATTAGCTAGTTTGCAGAGAGTGCTGTACTTTTTTGAGTGGGATGAGAGAAAATCCTAGTGGGTGTTTAGGGGAACCCTTCTACAGCCTTCACTCCTATGAGCGCATACAGTAAAGTGCTAGTCAGACTTGATGTAGCAGACAAACCTGGGGCCTCATTTATAAAACTCTGCGTAGATTCCCCACTGAAAGAGTTTGTGCACAAAATTACGCAAAAAAACAAAACTGATTTATAACACCATGCAGCGCAAACATGTACACACTTTTCTCGTTGTGCACGTTGTGCACGAGCCTCATGCTCCTCCTAAGGTCGTCCCATATTTTACCCAATAAGGTCTATGTCAATCACTCAATGAATATTCCAACTTCTAAAGGAGCCTTTGATAGCCAATCATAACACAGGAAATGTGAAAACAAAACATGATTCAGGAAATGCGAGACCATGCTCCTAACAGAGGTAGGACATCTTCACAAAAGCCTGTTTGAAGGCCTCAAATATGGATATCCAATCGAAATAAAGTGGCAGCGTACAACTGATGCTGTCAACAAAGTAAGTACAGCGCCAAAAAACATTGACGAAGTAGGCCTACACTGACCATGAATATAGCATTTGTTGCATATTTCACCCTGCTTCACGCAACTTTTTCTTGCGTGAAGGGCTTTATAAATGAGGCCCCTGGTCAGAATTAGTGTCTAGACAAGCTATGATAGATCTGCAGTTTAACTGATTATCATTGGTGATCTGGATCTTAGACCCTGATCTGCTGTCATTGATGTGTAGAGAAATGTCTTTCCACACACTTATTTTCTATTGTCACTGTCTGATGAAGGGAGAAGGATTAGGATGTTTAACCAAGTTTATGCCAAACCTGGGACTCAAAGGTATATTATCCCTGCAGAAGAAGCCATTATAGACAGATACGTTAAATAAAGTATAAGAAAAATATTAATCAGTATGGTACAGTAGCTTACGGTAGCCTACCTAGCATATAAATCAATCAGCCTATAGTTTATGAATCAGTTAGCCTATCTAGCCTTCTGGTCCAAGTCAGCTGACAATCATGAGAATACAGTGTCCACTGGCTGATTTTTTGATGGTTTTGATTGATTGATTGATTGATTGATGATTATCTAAAATGACCTACAGCCATTATAGACAGTATATAATCTCAAGCACAGTATATTCAAAGGACACTATTCAAGAAGTCACAGCTTGGCAGTCATGGCAGCAGTAATAGCACTACTAGGGCACAGGAAAGTTTTAGTACACAATAGTGGCTGTTTTGATTTGGAAATGAATCGGTAGATGACAGTGTCAGTTGATGACCACATGAAAACTTCAGTTAGATGAGGAGATAGATCAACTGAGACTATACAACACACTGAGTCAGTTTTACAGACAGTCATTCTGAAACATAGGCAAGGCAAGGCAAGTTTATTGATATAGCGCATTTCGTACACAAAGTAGGCAGTTCAATGTGCTTTACAAAGATAAAAATAAAAACATAGTGGATAAAATAAAGTAAGAAAATATACAAATAAGATTAAAGGACAGAGTAAAAAGTTAAAAAGAATAAAAAGTTAATAAAGGACAGAAAATAAAAACATATTTTAGAATAAGGACATACTCTTTCTCCCCTATCTTTCTTTCTCCATTTTTCTCCTTCATCCCTTCTTCTTTTCTCCCCATCTCATATAATCCTTCTTCCTGCTCTCTTCCCCTGTATTCTTCTTGTCTATTTTTTCCCCAAGTCTTTCTCCTGTCTCTACATCTCTCATTCTTCCCATCACTCCCCCCTCACCTTCTCTCTCTCCATCTCTCTTTGTTTCTCTCTCACTTTTCCTCTTTCTATCATCCCTTCTTTGTCTCTATCTCAGGAGCCTGTAGGTCCCCCTCCTCCCAGGAGACCTCGTGGGCGGCCAAGAGGCAGTAAGAACAAGCAGGTCACACCCAAGGTACACACACACACACACACACACACACACACACACAAACTTAGCGCTTCCCTGCTACCCAAAAGCTCACATTCTAAGTATGGCTTGCATTTAATGGATGAATCCAAGAGACCTTTGTTTAGGTGTCCCAATATAATAATGAAATAATGGAGGAGCTGGCAGATTGGGTTTGCTTTTGTTAAGTCCATTATGTCCTTACATCGGGACCCCCCTAAGGCCATTATCCCACTTGATGCCCTGCTGCAATCCATGCATGTAGATAATGCCCATACATTCCAAACATACAGGGATACATGCAGTATTAAAAGACGCCAACCTGCCGGTTAGTGTACCATCTTTCCTGATTACTAACCACTGTGTGCTTCTAAACAGCTGATTCCTCTGTTGTTCACACATTCATCTTACAGTTACCATTCAAAAGGGCAGTGATTCAACTTTTTTGACTAGATTTACTTTTATCAGGGAATAGCACACATCCTATCAGCCAATCAGGTGATGACATTGTATTATAACATGGAGCATGACAGTCGATAACATCCGTTCATTTCTTCCCCCACTGATGCAGAAAGTGGAGCCAGTAGGCCAGAGAAGGCCTCGTGGTCGCCCAAGAAAATGGGTGAGTACATTTCCATGACACACAAGTGTAGATGTAGGCCAGGGACATTCACTAGACTTTCAACTTATTTGAAGGGATCTTTCCTGAGCTGGAGAGGAGTGGAATGCAATGACCCCCTAAAGACCTCAGTCCTCTCTAACCTCTAACTTGTTTGTCTTACACAGCCACAAAAAATGAGGGAGGAAGAGCAGCAGGTAAGATTGAACAAATTATTTGTAAAAATGTAACAGGTTTACAGTCTACATTTGTTAAAGATTGTATTGACTACTGCACAGAGTACGCCACCATAGTTTTCTATCTTAATCATTCATTTCACAACACAAGAGAGGACACTAGTCTTTCCCTCTCACTGTAAGCTATGATTGTTCATTTGCTGATGAAAGCAATGTGTGATATTAATTGTTGGTTTAGATGGTTCTGTTTAAGGGGTTATATATTTAATACTGTGTGTGTGTGTGTGTGTGTGTGTGTGTGTGTGTGTGTGTGTG